>NW_027019698.1:9748927-9786569 GCF_013076305.1 Rhopilema esculentum | reverse complement strand
TTCAAGCCAGAAAGATCCTGCAGCAATGAAACATCATAATACATCCTGTTGGATTTCCATTATTACACCTGTCTGGTAATTTCCATATGAAGCCTGTTCTCTTTTAAACCCCCAGCCTCAAGTTTGTGAAGCAGGAAATAAATTAGCCCTGTTTTCTTTATAGCCCCTGTATTTATACTTTAACTCATCTCTGATCTTTTTTCAGAAAGCTTGTTTGCAGAAATCCTCTTGTGTTTTTCATTCCGGAAAAACTTTAAACAGATATTCAACACTGATGTCGCTTCATCTGCCATCACATGTATCAATGGCATTCGCACCATCAGCATGACATGGGTTATTTTGGGTCACACATTTTATTTTTCCATGTATTCTGCATCAGGTAATTGCTATTGACAATTATTGGGTGCATGCCTCTTGAATGCCCCTCAAGTTGTGCTTAAATTTTCAAAATTTGAAAATCTGCTTAATCTAGACCCCATTTTAAAGAAGGTTTGTCTTGGAGCAGAACTCTCAACAAGGGATAGGGACAGGTTATCAAGGATTGTGTGTTATCAGCATCCAAAAGCTCCCACAAGCTTATCTTTCAAAAAATCAGGCCTAGCTTCCACAAGTCTTCATTGGGGGTAACAGTTGATTAGATGTGTACCTCTTTGTTGATCGATCTCTCTTTCTACTGGATGTTGTCAACTTTCAATATTGAAGGTTATGATCAAAAAGTACCACTCATTGTTTATCAGCTGTACCTTGATTTTGATTTGTACCTTGTTTACTATCTTTTGTATCTTTCACAATTAAGGAACTCAATGTAAACTTTTTGAATTGATTTGGAGTGTACAGTCATTTAGTTGGAGCTTTGTTTTGCCCTGCATTTGAATGTACACTTTTACTGGTCCATTGGAAGCAAGAAAAAATGTTAGCCCCTTAGAGATATATCATATTGTTTATATACTGCGAGAAAATGTGAGTTTGTGACACAACCAAGGCAGGACTTTAAATTGCCACCTGGTGCACAAAGTCCGCCCTATTGGCAGGTCCAGTGCACATTGTGGTGAATGCTGTGATGGCACCCTGCATATTTGGTAAGGACGGGGTAGGTGTTGGGAGTGAGGGGCACAGCTTTGGGCTTTGATTTGAAGAGATGAACTGGTAGCTCAGCTGACAGAGCAATCTTGTGCAGTTTTGGGTGCCGTCAGTTAGAGTCCTGCCCTGGTGAGTGCCGTCAAATGGAAATCATATTGGGGGACCTTCCCATTGTATTCCTTCTAATCTAGTACACTGTTACAGTTTGGCAATTATTGGATGGACTCTAGACCCCCTCCCCAGCCTCCCTTCCATCAGCCCTGCTGGTAATGTTCCTCAGTTGCAATTTCTCTCAGTATATTTTATGTCTAATAACCAAGCTATTCCAAGCAGTACATGCTCAAGTTGGTTATTTATGTCTAACTGAATATGTTTTTTCAGATAACATTATGGATGCTTTGAAAGTGGTTCATCGATTATCTTTTGAAGCCGTTGCCAATGCCTATGTTTCAGTGGATACGTTCTTTTTACTGAGGTTAGTGCCACAGATTGTTGAGTTTCAGATAAGCTTAGAAGTAGGGCAAGAGCAGTAGATCCCCTTGTATAAATTTGTAGTAATCTGATTCTCGAAAAAACAAACCTGGCATGGATAACGGGACCAGATTTCTTTGGCTTGTTAATGTTTTGTGTGTTGTGTGTTTTTATGTCTTTGTATTGTGGGTTTTTGTGTTTGTGTTGTTGTGTTTTTAGACAAAGAAGTTTTGCTGTTACCAGTTTCTACAGATTGTTAATTGACTGATTTACAATTCACTTTCTTTTACTCCAACAATAGTGGCCTGTTGGTATCCTACTTATGCCTGAAGCGATTTGATAAGTACGATGGATCATCCTTTCTCCGCTACTTTAGCAAGAAGTTCATGCCCCAATACTATTTGCACAGATTCTTGAGGTATGGGTTATACTTGATTGTTACACTAATGATACACTAAAGTATTGCCTGTGCTGTTTTTATCTTATAGCAACATTTGTCTGCATTCGTTGAAAGTCAACCAAAAAACCTTACTTTTTTAAATGCTCTTTTTGAAAGGCACTGCTGGCATTCTGGCAAATTTATATATTTATTCTAATTTATATCAAACTTTTTTCTGATTTTGTTTCTCACCATGTCCTATTATATGTTCCTTGTGAAATTTTTTACTGGCATTTTAGGATCTCATGATAATTGGCTCTTCATATGCTAAAAGACAGAATTTTTCTCTTCATTCCAGGCTTACTCCTAGCTACATGTATGTCATTCTGTTCTTCATTTTCATCTTTCCATTTTGCGGAGATGGACCTCTTTGGTTTGAAAAGTCGAAAGGAATGGAAATACAAAATTGTAAAAAGCACTGGTGGACCAATTTGCTGTATATTAACAATTTCTACCCAACCAGCATGGGTAATGAGGTAGTTGCAGTTTTTTACTTGAATTGCAACAAAACATATTTAGTTCATGAAAATCTTTTCTTGTAGGTAAGGGTTGGTGGTTACCATTTGGTTTGTTTTGAGATTGTTGCTCAGATAGCCTCCAACTCAGACAGCCTATCTACTGCTTTCTTACTCAGACAGATTTACTTTGAGATTTCACTGCTTCTTTTCTTGTATCAATGGTATGAAAATGATCCATTTTGGCCATTTGAAAAATATCTGTTTACTGATCTGTTATATGGTGTTAGATACTGTTTAGGCAGAGCTTAACACGATTTGTTGTGCCAGTCAGCAAGGTTTTTAGTTGCTACACTTTATGCAATCATCAGGCAACATTTGGTCCATTAATGTAAATTAAGATGCTGTGCTAATGCTAATAATCTATATTCTGCCACGGACAGGTGAACCTTAAAGGTAATGTGTCCAGCTAAAGCAAGCAGCTCTGCAGGGGTTTTTGGGAATATGTGCTTTTTCATGTCATCGCCCCAGTCATTATGGTCTGTTTATCTACCCTGCTGCAAGGTTAGCTTTTCATGTGAGCAGTTTTGCATCGCAAGAATACTAACCAATCACAAGCCATTATTTTGATGAGTGGCTTGACAAGTTGGGTATGCGCAGTCCTTTCATATGGACACCTTACCTTTAACATAAGGTTAGGTAAGGGTAAAACCTGTGCTGAACCTAGGGCTGAGCCTTAGTTGAAGCTGGGTTGATTATTAGTAATGTAAACAGGGTTTAACATTGCAAGACCAATAGCATTACATTTAAGGGACATTTATTGATTTTTTTAAATTTTAGTGTATTGGATGGTCATGGTATCTTGCGAATGACATGCAGTTCTACCTAATCAGTCCAGCCATTTTATTAGTTATGCACAAGTAGGTGTCTTTTTCAATTTTCTGTTTTATTGCCATATCACGAAACCTTTTCAAAATACTATATTGGTTTGAATTCAAAGAAACATGTATTTAAAAAGCTTCATTTCAGAAATGTTTATTTTATTGCGTTTTAAAATCCTTTACTTGGGGTTACAATGCAATAGAATATTTCTTTGCAATTGGACCTTTAACTAAAAATTTAAATCAATACAATTTATATTTAGCATCTAATCATAAATTTACAATATAATTATCAAAGGCTTGATTAGAAAAGACAAGAAAATTTGAGCCAGCTTTCCTTTGAATAAACACATTTTTGTCCTCTTCAATTCTATTTTATAGTTATTTGTCTGTAATTTGTTTTTAAGTTTGACATCTTCAAAATAACCCAGATTCTATCACGTTTTTCTTGAATTTTTTCTGCTATTTTTTTGCCAAGGGTTTACTTGATGGGTCAGCTTACCCTGTGTATTTGTTGTGTTTGTTTGAAATCTTACCAAATGGAAACTTCTCTGAAAACATAGAATTGTATTATGCTTCAGAATGAATAATTTAATCTTGAAAACATAGCTATAGTTGACATACTTTAAATAGTTCAATGCCATTCATTTTAGGTTCTTTGTCAGAATACTTGTTTCGTAACTGTAACTTTTTAACTGACAAAAGCATATGCTTAATATTTTTTTCAGCAAGATGACTCTGAATTGTTAACCAGTTTTTTCACAATATAGAAATAACCCCTTCTCGGTCTATTATTTTCTTCCATCTGTCCATCAGTATTTCAATATCTAGATAAATCATGATTCCTAGGGTCCAAGATTTGAAGACACTCAGTCCCCGCAATCCAGTAAAATCTTTTCAGTTCATAAACTTTTTCATGACCATTTTTAATTCTTCTTGGAACTGGAGATTTCTGGGTCATTGTGTTGCAATTTCTCAGAGAATTACCCATACATTTGTTATGTAATGTATTATTCTCATTACAGGAGCCACTAGTGTTGTTCAGGACTGACACAGGCTCTTGTGGCCACTGCCTGCTTTTCAGTATTCACTAGAGCTTCAATTGCTTGTATGTTGACAGCTCAGGTAGTGATGTCATTCTGATTTTTTGTGCTTCTTTTGCAGACTAAAACTGCCAGGTACTCTCATTATCAGCACTGCCATTTGTATCATCAGTTTTGTTGTCACTGGCACTATCATTGGAGTGAATAACTTAAACTCACTTCTCACCGGGGATTTTCAAGGGTAAGATCTTGGGTGTTTTGTATTCTTTGTATTATATTTTGTTCATGCAACTTTCTGTTGTTGACCTTGATGGTAAATATAGTGGCACTAAATCTAGTGACAGAAATTTTGCAAAATGAATGAGAAAAAACACATCTGTATTTTAGGCTTATTGTGATTGATTTGTTATGACAGCTTTGAAACACTGCAGACAAATCAGCTTTTTGGTTTTGTTGTATGATGCTATGGTTTGTTATGGTTTGCTATGGTTTGTTATGGTATGTTTATGGTATGTTATGTTATGTTATGTTATGTTATGTTATGTTATGTTATGTTATGTTATGTTATGTTATGTTATGTTATGTTATGTTATGTTATGGTATGGTATGGTATGGTATGGTATGGTATGGTATGGTATGGTATGGTATGGTATGGTATGGTATGGTATGGTATGGTATGATATGGTATGGTACAGTTTGGTACGGTATGGTACAGTATGGTACGGTTCTGCTATGGTACGGTATGGTACGGTACGGTACGGTTTGGTATGGTATGGTATGGTATGGTATGGTGTGGTATGGTATGGTATGGTATGGTATGGCATGGCATGGCATGGCATGGTATGGTATGGTATGGTATGGTAAGGTATGGTATGGTGTGGTGTGGTATGGTATGGTATGGCATGGCATGGCATGGCATGGCATGGCATGGTATGGTATGGTATGGTATGGTATGGTATGGTATGGTATGGTATGGTATGGTATGGTATGGTATGGTATGGTATGGTATGGTATGGTATGGTATGGTATGGTATGGTATGGTATGGTATGGTATGGTATGAGCCATGAACTTTTACAAAAGTGTTTTCTTTGAGTTTATATGATATTGTCTAAACATTAAGAATGAGCTTTTGAATAAATGTTTATATAAGTGTACTTGTGCGTGAAGACGTGTACACTAGTGAAAGACACTGAGTTTCCCGAATAATTTTGACAGATTGTCATACTCTTTATTTACAATATATTTATACCCATCAATTTTGCAAACCTTCCCTTGATGCAGAGCTCAAAACGCCCAAACAAAAGAATTTGCAGATTGGATTTATTCGAAGCCATATTGCAGAATCGCGCCTTACATTGTTGGTCTAGCACTTGGTGGGTTGATCTATAACCGAAAAGCACCAGGAGGGAATGCAAAAACGGTAATTAATTTAACAAATTATTTTGAGGTATTTGACAGATTGTTCTCCTATTAATTATCGCATTTGTACTCCTGGAAATATTTGCACTCGTACATAAAATAAAGGCAAGCTGTTGTTTTGTTTATTATGCATCGTGGGACTAGTTTCTTGGCAATACCTGCTTAGGATCTGAATAAAAGATCGCCGTTGTTTTGTGTATGGTGCATCGATTGATTGATCTACATATGATATTAAAGTGACATTCAATTTCCATGAACATTAATATCGTAAATTTTACATGACCATTTTTACATTATTTCTTGCAGTTAGAAGTCATTATTGCTTCTTATTGTGATGGGACTAGTACACAGAGGAGGACACCTGGTCAAATATTGGGGGGGGGGGACAAGCTTCCCCATTTCTTAGAACAAAAGAATATTGTCCTCCAAAATTCCCCCTCGCCCTTCAGGTGTCCGCCACTGCCACTACATAAAAAACAATACAGTCATAATAACTGCAATGTTGGCTTAGACTGTTACCCTGTTCATTACTCCAAGTTCTGGTAAACGTGCATTGTTGCAGTCACTGTATTCTGAAGCTCGTGTTATCTTTAGCTTTTAGCGTTTTTCGGCTGGACAATAGCGACGGTGGTAGCCTTGTTAGTAATATACGGACCATACACATATTTCAGAGATGGAGGCAGGCCTTTTACGTCAGTTGAAAATGTTATGTATGGGGCATTCAGCCGATTCGCTTGGAGTCTTTGTGTAGCCTGGGTAATTTATGCATGTTATTTTGGAATGGGAGGTAAGCTCTTAGGGTTATATATTGCTTTTAACCATCAGTGTCATGTTTTACTTAAAGATTATTTCAGGGTCTTTTGAACAAAGCTCTCATCCAAGGAAAACCGAATATCAGTAACACATATCACAGAGGCTTGTGTAGTTCGGTTAAGGGCCTAAACCTGACCGAACTTCGAGAAATTCTGACAACAAGTCATAACTTCTGCTTCAGTTAAATTTAAATCTAATCTATTGAAGAAAGGTTTTATATCATAAAGCTCTATAAAATAACCAATTATGCTGTTTGGCCAATGAATTTTTTAAAATATTTAGCAGAGAAATATTATGTAGCTTTATAATGCGGGAATAATTACTAGATGTTTGTACGCAAGAATGTTCTTGTGTCAATGCAATATTGAAGAGTCCGGTTCGGCTTAAAAACAAAATGAGGTCTACTTTGTTGATAGATAGATATAATGCATAGTACTTGCCATAATTGTATGTAGCCATTGTAAGGCTATTTGAATATTTTTGCAAGCAAACTGTACGTGAAGGTAAAGAGTTTTTCTTAGTGTGTAGCAGAAGTTTTTCGAGTTTTTGTTTTTCTAAGATACCCATCCATTAAAAGCTATGCCGTCACTGCATTTTTGTATATAGCATGGCCTACAGAAATGTGTGCTTGGTTTAATTGCTCTAAGAAGGCTTCATAACTATGCTGCTGTTTCCTGGGAGGGCAAGACACAATCATAAAATTCATGCGAATTATGGTGTTCGGTTTTCTCCAGTAAATATAGCGGGACTCCCCTTATTTCAACTTTTCCTTCTCACAGAACCCAAGAAAAACATATAAATGTTACGCAAAATCTAAGCTGCCATTGACTTACCATTGGTGTTGCAGGGACGTTAAAGATATTCGTTTCTCACTATGTTAAGTTTATGTGATTGGCATTTTATGTTGATTACTTTTTATGAGGATGACTTTTACATTGATAACTTTTTTGATGACTTTTTTATGTGGATGACTTTTTGTCTATTCAGATGAAATTTTGTGTCGTTTCAGGCCTCGTCAATACAATCCTGTCTTGGAAAGCATTCATTCCCTTGAGCAGGTTGACATATAGCGCATATCTTGTCCACCCAATTGTCATATACGTCTATTACGGATCGCTTGAACGGCCATTTCATTACTCTGACATATCAGTGGTAAGTTTGACAAAGAAATTAATTCTTTTTCTAAGCAACTGCAAAAGTTGAAATGACATTTATGAAAAAATTGACAATAGTTCCCTTGAAACATCCCGCTTTTTATAAAATTGTCCAAATTTGGTTTCACGGTTGTTCTAGAGTGGGCGAAGATGAGAAAAAGCGTCTATGCCTTATCTTATACAAACGTTGCTAAAGCTATTTCAGTTCACGGGTAAGATTGCCGACCATCAAATCTTTCCATCCGAAAAGTGATGTTAGATTATTCACCACGTGACTCGTGTGTTCAGTGGCGTCGCATGACCATTCTTGCTAGGGGGGTGTAAGAGATGCAAAACCATAATTCTACAGACGAGTTCTCTGAAAGTTGAGGGTGTACATCCCCCCGCACGCTACGCCCCTGCGTGTGTTGTTTGGCACCCTTGAAGTCTCTATTTTGCTCCGTCCTGATGAAAATCAATAATCGTTTCTGGTTTATTTAAAACCAATAAAACTGATGTATTTTTATTTCAGGTGTATACTCATGCATCATTTCTCATGCTAACATACGGATCGGCTTTTCTGTTATCCATCTTCGTCGAGTTTCCTGCCTCGAACTTGGAAAAGTTATCTTTCAGGTTTTGATTCTACAGAGCAATTGCAAGCAACCAACGACATTATCTTCGATTTTGAAACCTATTCTTAATATTCAAAATCGGCTTTTGTTTTCTTTTGTTTAACTTTTTAAAAGAAATCGTGTTTGATCAATTCATCAAAAAACGATATTTTTGCTTTGAACATTATGAAAATCGATCATTATATAAATCGAACATGTTCTGTGCCTTTCGAATGTAAGTTGCAGCTTATATTCCTGATCGTATTTTAATCTTTTAGGTGATACATTTGATTTTTGTAATTTTTTAATTAGACACAGGGTGTATAGATTTTGTTATTATGTCATGTATTTTCAATAAGGTTTGCTATTGGTGAGAAATGTAATTTTAGAACAATAATGGTTGACAACTGATTTTAAAAGTAAGGTGCTTGTTATAAATATATATATCTTTCCTCAACATTGATGTTCAAAGAAGTTCAATGTAAAGGGTGTCATGTTTATCAGTTATGATACAGAAAATAACTTGAAGTTAGGACACAAAAAGGCAAATAAAACTTTAATATGCATTTGAAAGTATTTGAAAATGATAGATAAAATTATGTGAGTGTGATACATTTAGGGATTAAGGGGGCATCTTATGGGACATATTTTGATTTTGGGTTTGGCCTGAGATGAACCCAATCGCACACTCCGGTCTATTTTAAAGAGATACCAAAAACAGTTTAACCAAAGATTAGCTACATATTTTTTTTGTAAACTACCCCCATCATCTTTTATCAGAGATAGAGTAAAATTTAAGCAAATTTATGCATATTCATATTTCTAAGAATCAAGAATTTGGAACATAGTCGTTATTTAATTATCTTGCTACGCTCCTTGCCTCAAGCTAGATAAATAGGTTTTCTATGATAATTGCGTTCAATTAAAAATTTCGGCTATCGAGATTCTACCCTATTCTTTTGATGATATTAACAATTAACAGCTACAGTCAAATCTGTGTAATTCAAACTGTTGAGGGAAATTGCAAAGCTATTTGAATT
This sequence comes from Rhopilema esculentum, assembly GCF_013076305.1. Next base: position 9,777,180 of record NW_027019698.1, on the reverse strand, counting down.
AGAAAATGTTCGATTAACATCGTATAGAGTTCTAGATGTTTATTTTCAAGGGACTTGAGAACTGAGTAAAAGTTCGAATTACAGGAGTTGACTGTAGGTAGCATGTTCTTAGATTTAGCAGAATTATTATGCTTATTATTTGCGCCTGATTGTAAATATTGATTCGTAGTATCATTAATATATTTGTTTTATTGTGAATATAGAAATCATCGGTACCTACTGCTGCTCTGTGACGTAGAGACCTGGGGCTATAGCCATTGGGTTCAGCTCCCGAATTACATAAGGACATATCGACCTTGTGTTTTGAAATGCCATAACTTCGGTATTTGAGACCCCATCTCTCTACTTCTTGAGCAACAGTTAACTCATAGCAAGATTTACTTATGTTCTTCCGCTGAAAAATTTTAGTTTTAAGACATTCATAAATTTTTCCACTCACATTGTTCGTAGCTATGCTAACCATTTTTTATAACTGCATGGTGTGAATTTGTGATAATATTTTGAAATGAGAGCCTACTGAGACTGATATAAATTTATTTTATTCGTGTTTTAAGAAATTGCCTGTTATGAAAAATTTATGAAAAGGCAAAATGGTAGCCTGATAACAAGCCCATTGTTCTAAAGGTTATCAGGCTAGCGAAATGGGAGCTTATCGTATAAGTCAAAAGGATATTTTAATTTCCTAACGCTGAAAACTAATTGATGTATCGGTACAAGTCGCTCAGCCTACCCTAAATGTCTAACAGAACGGCTCAGGCATGAAGATGGTTATAGTTTGGTGGTTAGGGTCGTTGACTGCAGATCCAAGGGTCTAGTCTAGGCTCTAGTGTTTGAGTCACCGACATTTGTTTGGAGTGAGGCGAGTCGCCAGCTCTCGACAATTCCAGGGTTGGGGATCACAAGGTGTCTTCACATCGAGAGGAAGGCCTAGGACACTGCTCGATAAGCATAGCTTCTCTCTGCCTACAAACTGTCTTCGGATACTAGGTAGAAACAAATGCGAAAAATACTGGGGAAGAGCATATTAGAAAAGGTTACGCGTAAAGCGTCTATTCCAATTTGTTCAGGCAGGGAATGAACAATATAAAGCTATTTCCCCACTTTGAGTTGAGCTAATGCACCACTCCTACCTTGAAAGCATCAAAACCTCAAAGGGAATAATACATGCCTAAATATATGAGAAATTTTCGCGATGCCGAAAATTTTGGATGGGATGGCTGGGCGAGAACAGGAAATACTCTTGATTCGCGTAAGCAAGCAAGTGCTTGAAATGCCCAAAGATGATTCAAGGGATAAACGGGTAAGAAACCACAGAGCTTTTCCCATTTAATTCCAAACCCCCTCGAAACTAGAAAACTCTCCACCCTTGTGCATAAACTTTGAAAACGGTACGGGCACAAGAAAAACTTAACGAAGTGCGTCAAAAATTGAACGACCCAACCAAATTATAACCGCCATTTGTGTAACTAACTCACGTTAAATTAACTTCCATCATCCGTTATCATTAGGACCTTTTAAAGGTAAACTCTTCTAAAACTATTTGTCAAAAAAATAAATGTTGTGGAAACCACTTATTCCCTCTGTATATGTTTATGAACAAGACATAATTCGTTACTGAAACCTAATATAACTATTGTTTTTCGGCAAAGTCAGAAGACTGGGCACAGGTTCCAGTTGCCAATGGTGATGAATTGAAATCAATTCAACTTAACTTAGTTGTCGACTTCATAATAAAGAGTGGAATGGCGCTGTGATTTCGTTCAGTTACGTTGTTTGAAATAATTTGGTTTGTGTTTATAATGGAAATAAAGCAATAATTCGTGTACAATCTCAAATGATGCTGTTGTAAGTATAGTTTCCATTTATTTTTCCAATTCATTACTGACCTGAGAACTTTTTGGCGAATCTTAAATAAAGGTTGTCAAGGCCTAGCTAAGACGTGGATGCAATCAAGTACCGCATATCGAAAAACAATAGTTTTATTAGGTTTCTGTAACGAATTATGTATAAGTAGGAAAAACGATTCGTCATGTACTCCAGTCAGGAATAAATGATCGATCTCATTGTGAAAGTTAGCTATATATTATTAATGCATTTGGGTCTTTCCAAGTCAATTGAAGTTAAGGCCTACGTGAATTGTGATTTTCAAATACTTTTTAGATGTTGCTTTCCTGGAAATATGTTGAAATGGTATTGAAAAATTAAAGTATATCTATGTTCTGTGCATTAGAATGTATAGTTTTGATGCATAAGTAAACTTCAAATGAACAACTATTTTATTAAATATTCGAAGTGCAGAATTCTTAACAAGTAATATATTTCTTTCAATATTATTCCTCATATTTTGTGATTACGCTCTATGTTAGTATGTACAGCCTTTTCTATAAAATTCATAAAATAAAATTTGTATAAATTTAAACACTCTTTATAGATATTTGAAGCTGGCAAAGTTTTCTCAGTTAAATCCAATTTCTTTTCCCAAACATTTAGTTATAAAGGTAGCTAAGTTACATGTAGATTCAAGCTCTGAACCTATTTCTCTTCTTTTCCTAAACATCAAATTTTTAGAAATCCCATCATTACAAAATTCCTGTACAGTTCCCTGCATTCCACACTCGTTGCTTGCTTGTTATTAAACCCTTTGTCATTTCCCATTGCACTTCAGCAAAATGTATCAAGGTTCAAGCCAAATTTAATTTGTTATGATAGGTTCTGTTAATGCTTAGAATTGAAAAATTAAAATTTATAATAAGATATATACTGTTATTGAATGTTTTTTGACAAATAATGAGAACAGAAATGAAATTACCTTCTTCAGGCTCATACAAATGTAAAACATCATGGCAAATGAGGGAAATTCTAATAGGTGCTGTGCTTGTTGCTGTAAGCAGAAAAATAAAGTTGGCCCTGCAGATAATTCAGATGATATTCAAGTAGTATCAAATTCATTTGAAAGAATCAATGGTTGGACTTGTCCATGGCATCCACTTCAAATAATGGCTTGGTTATTTATTTGTATTTTTGCAACAATTCATTTTGGAATTCTGGTAAACTATCTTCCAAAGGAGTGGCAGGCTACTGGTTATATTGTATCCTTTTTGTAATTTGCTAACATCAACTGTAGTTATTAAACATTGAGGTTTAGTTTTTGTATCCTGTTTATCACGTTCTGATTTATGCTAATGTTTAGTTAGGGAATAAAACATAAAGCGGCTCATAGTTGTTTGACATTAATCAGATAATTGATGCACACTTTTCAATGTTTACAAATTGCTAATGATCTTTGTTACTTTTATCTTTGTTAGAAATGTATAAGAAGTCCTGCACATTATCTAAGATTGCCCCACATACCAGGCAAACCAGACAGGGATTGTTACACTTGATTTTTTTGGAAAAACTGCTTTTTGTAATGAAAGTAAAAGAAATAATTTTTCTCTATTCATTATCTTTACCTGGAAGGTTCCAGGGGTTTTCTAATAATCTTTGGACATACAAAGTTTTTCTGAGAAGCACAGATCCCTTGGCCCCTGCTTAATTTGAGTCATTCACCAAAACTGAACTGATAAAACTAAAATGTTAGTACTCTTGCCAGCTTGTATCTGAATAAAACTTTCTTTGTGACCAACAATGAATGTCCTGGAGGGGTTTCTGGTTTGCTGTTGATCAGGGATGCCGGAGAGGGGGACGCAGGGGTCAACCACCCCTGTTGCCTTTTGATAGGAGGGGCAAGGGGGCCAAAGTGCCGTTTTCATTAGAGTGCTCTTAAATTGCCCTTTTGTAATTATCAAAGAGATTCATATGAAATTCTGACTGCAGTGCCTAATTCATAACAACATTTATCAAAACTTGTTAATATAATTGTTTATGCTAGCCAATTTTCAAGATACCTAAAGAAGATCAAAATAAAATGGTAGGTACGAAAGAGTTAGTAGAAGCTGGGAATTATCTTTCAAATGCCCTTTACTCAAGCCTGCCCCCTTACCCCTTGGTTGTTCTGGTGTCGCTGCTTTTGATCTGTTGATTTTAATTTCAACCAAAAAGTTGATTTTGTACAACCAAAAAAGTTTGAAAAGTATAGATAATGGATTTTGGAAGAATACATATATGTTGGCATGCAAGGAAAGACATATCAAGGATGAAAAGTACGGACCCAAACAAAGATTCTACCTCATTTATTGACAGAGGAGGGGAAGCTCAATAACCAGCAAATTTTCTTGTCTGTTTATGAAAGAAAAACAATACTGATGATATCTTTATTCTTAAGCTACAACTCCATCACCTACTGTAAGGAAAGGCACACATTGCCACATACATCTTTTACTTCTCTGTATTTGATCAAAAACTATGTGGAATATATCAAAGTCGATTACCAATTAAATCATAATGTTTTTACGTAGGGTTTCAAGCATAGGTAACGAGGAGAACAAATGACCTCATTTAGGTTTTAAGTTGCCCTTTTTTACTTGGGCATAGTAAAGCAAATTTTCGCTAAATAAACAGACTTCAAATCTTAAAAGTTTCCAGGGCTTAGCCTCTTGATCAAACTGAGGGTGTGGAAAAGCCCCAGACCCCTTTTTGGAAACACGAAAAATGAGTTTTTAATAATTCTGGTTGCTGCATTATTCATGTGGTAAATCCTTTATTCACACAAATGGACGCTCGTTTGTCCTGTGAATTATTGTTTCTCCTCTGAATAATTAAGAGGCTCATTTCGCCAACATTATGAAAAAGATTCTGTGAAACATGCAGATGTTATTTGCTTTGACAAGGTGAATTACAATAACTCTTTCTCCATTTGATTTTTCGTTTCGCGCTAATTTTCAATAGATTACCTGTTCAATTGCTTGTTCAAGAGATTCTGCTATGATTATAGGAAGTTGCAAGGCGTTAAATATACAGCCAATCAAATTCACCATCTTTCCTATTGGCTAATCTCCTCCCATATATAGGTGTGAGCTTTGTTGCCGTCCAGCTGCCTGTATTGGGGAAAAGTCTTCAACTTATCAAATTTAAGCACCATGTGCCAACCTAGGATTTTACATGAAGCCATTTTTCCTTACTCTTACGAAAGTGGGCCTAGCCCATCCGTTTCATTTTAACCAGGGCTTTAATTTCTGAATGTGAACTTTAATGGAAAAAAATATCCTTAAACGATAACATTATTAACACGAACTCATTTGAACCTTGAGCAATATCTTAACAAGACGTCAGTTCACTTTTAGAAGGGCGAGAACGGTCAAAACATCACCGGTGCCTAACAGAGCTTTAAAGACATTTGTGTTTGAAAAATATCAAGAGTTTCACTAGGACGCAATTATTCGTCCTGGGAAATATAGACTGCCGCGATTTTCAACATGTTCCGCTGCAACAAATACTTTGATTCCCAAGCATGCCTCTGGATTCGTCATTTCCGCCCAGAATCCACAATTGCCGGTGCACCTTGTCAGTTTGCTTGAAATAGGACTGGACTCTAACATTTAGTCATTACTACGTTTATTTCTGTTGCTTACATTTTTAACAATGTTGTGATGACCAGTATGAGTAACACGCTGTCGTATTCACTCTAAAGACTTTTTAACTGCCAAGTTAGTACGTTGGCAACAATTATGATCTGTAACAGTGGCTGGTCCTCCCTTGTGCATATTCCGATACTGTACCCCCTCAATGCATCCCTGATTGTCACTCAATATTCCTAAATGCACGCGCGGGTGGGCGAGCAAGTACCAGGTACCATGCAATGACATCATGCTCTTTGATTCAGAACATTACTCCATTTATCGATATTGATTCAGTCTAATGAATATAACATGCTGCTTGTCAATGTTTTCCTTAACCGCGCTTTGTGTAGGTCCCCGCTTGTCTTTTGACTGTTCACACAGTTTATCATTTGCTGTGCTTGTCTATCGACCCAAGTGATGTTGCTGTGAAAGCGAAACGGAGAAAGGCCAAGGGTGGTGAAGAAAAACCCGGCTTTGATCGAAGCAAGAGAGCACATGTTATCGAGAACTTCCATTGTTGTATTTGCCTCACTGATGTGTAAGTAATTTTCATGCTATCAAATGTTGTGAACATGCACTAAAGACGTGAATAGGGGCAGCCATATTGAAATTAAGCTACGATTTTCTTCCTCTTCGACTTACGAAGGACAGCAATGTATTTTTGTGTAATATAAGCTTTACGCGCTTTCAAAATTTATCCAAATAACGAAACTTTACTGATATATTAAGACTCGTGTTATTTATATTATATGAATAAATTCTCTTCCTTTTTCTTTACATTGTGCAGGACCTTGTAGTTCTTCCGGCGTTTTTAGTTGTTGGACAATTGTTATCCTTGCTTTGAGATTTCGATCTAAAAATTTTTAACACGTACGTATTGAAAGTAGATCATACAAATGGATATCAAACGAGCAATTTATGATGTTGCTTATATTTATTGTCGTTTCTGTTTTATAGAGGTGACAAAAGTAAACACTGCTCTGTGTGTAACAAATGTGTATCCGAATTCGACCACCATTGCAAATGGCTTAATAATTGCGTAGGAGGTCAGAATTATAGGTAAACTAACTTTTTAATTGTTTCTGCGTTTCTTTTATCAACTTGCCTTTTTATCAATTCATTCTTTTCTTCTGACGTTTTTTCTCTTCTGCTTATGAGTGCCAGATGAAATCAGAAATAAACATACTATCTGATACCTTCTAGAGACAAGAATAATACGCTGCTTGACTACACTGCAGAAACGAATATTTCTCTTAAGTGCAATAGTGCCTTAATAAAATTCCTAAAATCAACCACATTCATGCGAACATCATGTAAAGCATACCATTTTGGGCGCCACATCCAGAATATTGTGATTTCTTATGACGTCTAAGTGAAGACTGTTTTTATATAATCCTGATAATTTTTTTTGGTTGTCCAGAGATTCATTCAAGTTAATGCTTCCACACCCTATCACTTTGTGTTACCTATCACTATTAATTTCACTAATCACTTTCGAATAACGTTTTCTTTTTTCTGCAGATTATTTCTTGGTTGTATTATTTCTGGCTTTGTAGCTGGCTTGGCGATTTTTATAGTTGACCTTTATCAATTTGTTGTTTACTTTGTAAACAGAAAGCAGCTCAGAACCAATCCAGGTAATTTCTCCTCTATCATTACACTAGTTCTTGTATTTTTCTTATGCGTCCGTCGATAGCTCAGAGCAAAGTTGCTTCAAGGTTAACCCGGCCTATTAGTCTTTGTTCTCATTTTTGAAATAATATTTGTTGCACTTAAATGGAATGAACGGATGGCTATGGAATGGAATGGCTAACCTACACATCTGCTGATAGGCTTCTAGTCACGATATAATTCCCTTTTGTTACCAGATATTCAATACAATTACGTCCTTGGAAACAGCATAAAGTCAATGTAAATTTGATAGATTATATTTAGAACACTGGTATATATATCCGTCGATGCTCTTCAGGTTTTAAAACCAGAACTTGACTGGCTTTCTGTTTCTATCCTTCTAGGTAACTCAGAGAATGGCTGGAAACTCTTTGTCTTGGTTCAAAACGAGTCAGCTTACCTCGCAATTATCTCAATAACTGGAATTCTACTATTGGTTACATTAGGCCTTCTTGGACATTTGATAATTTTTCATTTTTACCTCAGTAAGTTGGTTGTTTGATGTTTTGTTATATCTTCCTCTTTTACAATATAAATGCATGCAAAATGGAAATCTCCAGCGATAGCTCCAGCTTCAAATTCATTTGTGCTGGCTAAGTCACCCCGTGCCAGTCAGAAACAGGAATGGGGTAGTGACAAACAGGACCCCTGGTTAATATCTGTGTAATCTACTCAGACAAAATCACTGTCAGTTTTATATTTATACTAAAGTAGTGGTGCAAGAACATTTCTGGTTCCCTTTAACGGGATTCATTTTCCATTAACAGACGACTAGCGGTGCTAGCAATGCCTTTTCAAATAAGATATCCTTACATGGCTAGGGGGACTTAACCAAGTTCTAGAGGTGACTTGATAGAGACGTGCACAGATTCTAGAGGGGGCTAGCCCCCTTTCAACGAGTGCTTATATGGCGAAGAGAGAACTTACTGGGAAATTTTAACTTGAACAAAGCCCAAATTCCAACTATATTTGTTTTGGTTAATCGCTGTAAAAAACCAACTTTATTTGGTGCAAGAAGGACAGTATCACATAAGCAAATGATTGGGATGAGATTTAGGGCGCGACACCTAGGAGAAGTTCACATCACTGCCTATCCTCTTTGATTTATGACGGAACAGTTGACCTCAGAATTGGTCATATCTGGGCTGCGGTAGGCCAGGAACTGTACGAAGCACGATTATCTGATCGGAAATACTGCTTGAGCCGTTTGCACAAAGGCACGGAAAGGCTAGAGATTTTTTCATCTTGCACAAGCCTCGCCACTTTTGGTTTTTTTTCATAACTTGGGATCGGCCTATTCCTATAAGCTGTGATCAGTTACTAGATAATGTCATATCACGTGAGATGCTCACATAAGCAACAACTTTTTGTTTCTTGAAATAAGAAAACGCTCTTTTTTAGTTGTTTAACGGATCCTCAAAAATTAAATCCATGGTAGTTATTCCGTAAGTGGAAGGGATTCTATTACTCTCGTATGGCCACTTCACTTATGATAGTCACATGTGTCCATTGGGGAGAAAGGGGGTGAATTTTCAATCTTGGCAAAGCACAGCTGGGTTGTATGCATGTAAAGTGTCCAGCATCTAACCCCACCCCCATTCAATTTGGGGCCTATGCATCTGATAGCAGAGGAATCTACGTAGAACAAGGGGGAGGGAGTGCGATATCTCAACACCATCTGTAGGATTCTTGGGGCTTCAACTCACACCTTTATTAATTATACTCCTGATTAGATAATTCTTAACTGATATTTTGTGTTGCAGTCTGTAAAGACATGAGTACGTATGAGTATATTGTGCAGTTGAGAGAAAAACAGCTTCGCAGCAACCGCGTCGACATCGAATCAGGCGAAATTAGTCCTCCGAAAATTCAGCCCATTAAGGTAAATCTTTTTTTCCTTATATAGTCAATATGTAGATGGTTTGTCACAGCCAATGGATCTGAATGCAAAAAAACCTCAGACAAACATTGTTTAGTTCGCCAGCTTGTGGTTCGTCACGCAGTGGGGGATTCTGAATAGTACAAAGAATTCCAAAGCCGGAAAGAATTTCATCTTGTTTAAGTCATGGCCTAGTCAACAAAAGATCGCGCTTTATTTAATCCATACCCGTGTATCCTGGAATTTCCACTTCGAAGTACAAATATAATTGGTGGATTCCTCCAAGGAAATAAAAAAAATCGTGACTGGTTTGCTCAAGGATCTAAATCATGATATCTAAATGATGTGCCAGACTTCACTCCACTTTATTCGGTTTTTCCTGTCTGCGGACTTGTGGCCGCGCGAGAACCTGGCAGAATGAAGGTTTTCCATTTGAAGACAGCTTTAGGCCTAAAGTTTAAACCTAATTTTAAATCGAGTAAAACATCGGTGAGTCGTGGTTTGATGTTAACTAGTTTTGGTATTCTTGTTTTTTCTCGTTTCTTAGAGGTTGTGTAGTCGTAGTTTTATATTTTATGTAACATTTACATTATGGTAACAGTATGTTGTAATTGGTTTGTTCTTACAAGACAAATTATTTTTTCAGGGGGCTTCAAGTACCGAGGAAAGGATCGTCAAGGATGAAGAAGACGGAAGGGGGGAAGATACATCCAAACCCCCTAGAGCAAGGAGGTATGCTTTGTATTATCTCCAGCTGTCATATTTTTTCATTTTTTGATATACTTTCATTTGTTGCCAAGTTAATCCATTTCTTTATTTAAGCATTTATTGGCATGAGCAAGGACGAAGTCACCAATAAAAGGCTTGTTTAATAAGAATTTATAATTATAAAGGGACATTTTTATAAGAAACCAAGCTTGGAAAAAGTATTAAGTTTCTTAACTTTTTGTTGATTTTAGAACTAAAGTTTTTGGAAAGGCTTTTTAAATACAAAGCGCTAAAGAGCTACTTTTTAGAAACTCGAAAATGTAACATTAGATGACATGAAAACGAACACCTAATCAGTCACAGAGTTCTTCTTTCTATGATCAATTTCAATTAAACAAGGAACATCTCCTCTTTCAAAGATGAATTTGCTAACGGCCTTGAAGGTTTAGGGTGTGCATCAGTTACATCTCACCTTTCAAAGATGGATTCTCGAACTGCCTCTTAACGTCGAGGATCAGTCGCAGAGCATAATTTTCATTTCCTCTTTCAAAGATTGATTTTTGATCAGTTTCTTAATGTTGGTCATGACAAAAGGTGATATTTTCTGAGAGCTTGGTCATCTTAGGCAAGGATGACTAAACCAGGGGGCAGGAGAGGCAATGGCCTTCGCAAAAATTATCAATTTTCTTCACTTAATTATTGTTTTGCCTTTTTCCTGGCGCTTTAACCCCTTTTCCCTCCGTAGCTTTTCCTTATCTTTAAGCCTGCTTTCTTATAAAGGGCTTCGTATCAAAAAAGCTTTTAATCTATGTAAAACAAACAACTTTATGTATCCAAGTTCAGCATATTTTTACCGACCTTTTCTTTATTTTCAGATCTCTATTGTCAGAAGCAACTGACGGAGAAATTAAACAGGTAAGACTATAATTTCTTTCCGCCTTTGAAATAGCCACAAAGCTTTTCCGTTTTCTAAAAACCAAATTTGAGATCTCAACAGCAAACTTTAGATATACACCGCTAATATATTGAGCGATATAATCTGCTAGATAATACCCTGTCACTTAATGTATGCATCACGTTAGCCGCAGAGACAATTTTTTTATATCATGCTAATGAGAGAGGTTCTAAGGGGGGTACAAGGTGCTCGCAATTTGTCCCTCTTAGGTTAATGATGAGCGCCTTCGCCCCCTAAACTAATGCTTGGTTAAAATGCTTGTCTCTATCGAATGACGTCATCATGGGCCGTAAGAAAGCAGTTGCGTGGCTATGATTGTTTGCTTCATGACTGGAAACTATTTATCTCAAATAAAATTACTTTTTTTCTATTGGTTAACTCTACACACAAGAGCGCCGTCCTAAAAAGTTGGGAAGGGGACTGTGCTGTAGGCAAATTTTAGAAGCTACAACCATACAACACCGAATGTACTTGCATTTGTGTTGAAGATTCTTTGTTGTGTAGAAAACATTCGACCATTCAAAAATACTAATAGGAAACTTCTCGTTCACGGAATACCTTCAGTATAATAAAGGGTTGCTAGAAATCCCTCTTAATTTTCTCAAGAGGGCTTAGCCCCGGAGCGCCCTCGACGGCACCCCTGCCCACACGCCTGATGTTGATATTGTCCAGTTTTGTTGACTTTAAAAATAACTCTTTTATTTTATTGTTGTAGCATTCATCTTCAAATGTGGAAAGTGAAGTCGTTGTGATAAAAACCAAACGAAAAGTAAAAAAGTACGTTGCTAAGAATCACACCACTAAGAATCGGGACATCTTGGAACAGAATTTGGTGAGTGAGGAAGAAACACCCCCGACTGTGAGGAAATTGTCTCCTGAAGGGTACAACATCTGCGAAGATGTCGACGAGCGTAGAGACTCTATCGAATCTTTGAAAGAAATGAATGAAGTACCATTAAAGGAAATAATGAACAATAACAAAAACAATGAAAAGACAAAAACCAACGAGGACAACTTACCGTCCAATCTTATGCATAATAGCGAATCTGTAAAAGAAAAAGAATTAAAAGACAATCTTAAAAGGAAGAAAAGCAAGAGAAAGAAAGGAAAGAGGACATTAAAGAAAGAATTGCCTCCAGTATTAGTTAAATCGAAACGACCTTTGCCCCAATTAGCAGCTGTTGATGAAGAGAACGAAGCCGCAAATGATGCATGAATTCTTGTCAAGTTTTTTAAATTGAATTTTGTGGTTTACAGCATTCTCTAATTTAGAATATGGCAAGGGAAGGAGTTTTTTCATCCATTTTCCAAATCATATCCACCTTTAGACTGTCTAGATATAGTTTCAAAAGTAACTATTTATTTCTATTGGTTGCGTAAACTCTTTTTGTTAGATAATCACCACTTCATTTTTCCTATCAAAAGCCTTGCGAACGGGAAGACCATTACACATTACCCTCCCTCTTTGTTCATGGGCAGTAGCCATACATCCCCATACAACTTTATAATCACAACCCATTACTCAAGGTCTTCCTATTTACAGTAGGAAAAAACCTCGCTACCCCCCTAACACCCTGCTATAGACTGCTGAAGAACGAACATTAAACCGCCTTGTCGATATTTCAATTTACGTCTACAAACAAGAAATGTAAATATAGGTTGTATTAGTTTTTGTAGATAACTGAAACAGCTCATCGCGCGAATGGATGTTTTTGTGCTTCTTTGTCTCCTATCATATTGTACTTTATTTCTTACCAGGCAGCTTTCATTGCCTGGTCTAAACGTGTGGATATAAATTATCAGACGTTCATTTTCGGTCATTATCAGACGTTCATTTTCGGTCATTATCAGACGTTCATTTTCGGTCATTATCCGACGTTCATTCTCGGTCATTATCCGAGTGTCAGGCGAAAGTGCTTCAGTATGCTATGTTTCCGCCATTCCGTGCAATCTTCAAATTTTGCGGTATAAAAACAATCAGGTTCCATCTAGTTTTCTGACCCGCCATGTTCAAAATGTGACGCTACATCATCTCGTATTTAGTATCGCGCTTTTCAATGGACCCTTAAAGTGGACCAATGGGGCTTTTGCTAGCAGACATTTAAAGAGCGAATCAACAGAATATGTGGAAAAATTCCCAGAGAACCCATCATACACAGTCACATTGCTTTTTTCTTAACCATTTATCTTCATCGGCGCTTTCGCAATAACAAATTTCTATCCGCACGGAAATTGACTTGCTTGGTAGTAAGAGAGTCAAGAAATCGTTACAAATAACACGAAATCCAAACCAATGTTTAGAGCTGAGGAGATGCAGTGGCTAGTGCTCGGCAGTACGTATTAGAGCAGCCGGAAGCTTGGTACCTTCTGACCCATGGTTATTTTAGATGTGGCAAGCAATTGAAAAATTTAAAATCTTAAGAATGTTCATTGAGCAAACGCACAACAGAAATCACTCGCGAGAAATATTTTGCAAAGATAAATTTACATGAGTCCTGCCAGCTCAGAAATTACACTCCGGTAATTAATCAAAAGGAATGGATTCAGTTTTTTCGAAAAATTGGATCACCTCATGCTAGGATATGAAGGGTAAGAAAAAAAGGTTTGGAATATTCTTTTTTCTGCAGTTGCCATACTTCATTTTTCTTGTTTATCGCAGATTATGGTCTATGCAAGCAAGTGGCATCTATGAAATCTTCCACTTTATCCGTTTGTAGTGCCAACCAAACAAAAGCAAATTATCGCAAACAAAATTAAAACAGTATATCGTTGAGTTATGAAATAGGGTTCAAATTTTGCAAATGAAGCAACATCGAATGAAACTGACAGAACAGATTTGAATAGCATACATTGTCCTATGTCTTCAAAAGAGTGGGTTAACGGTCAAATACAATCAAGAATTAGAAGTTTGACATTCTAGCACGAAAATTAACGTCCATATTGACTTAATGTGTTGCGCACTGCATTCCTTGTCCAGCGCCTGGGTGATCATCATCATCATCGCGGTCCTCTTCATAAGCCTCTCTCCGACTTGAAGGATCCTCCTTGTGAATATGTTCCTCGTCCATAAGATGAACTTTCTCTACGTCCTCTTCGTTGTAGCTTACTTTCTCTTCACTGGGTGGGAGGAGCTTCTCTAGTTCCTTATTCAGAAGAAAAGGACAAATAAATTATTTCCTGGAACTCTATAAAAGCCAAGAAATAAAGTGGCTAAAGATATCCCGTAAAGTCTTTATCAGTTACCGTAGCGCAAGAGCAAAATAATCACAAGATTGCGACTTGTCATGTGTGACCGTAGAACATTTTGAATATTCCCGGGAATATAAAAAAGGAATTCTAATAACAAATCCTGATTTCTAAAGCGTCTCCTGTTATTTCCTGCTTGTTAAAGCAAAAGCGTATGGTGTTTGAATAGGAATCAATTATGATGGTGACGGCAGTAGAAGCTTAAACTTACCGGCAGGGCGTTTAATAGCGATTTATTGATAGGAAATTCGATGTCAAATGCAACAGCTAGGTCCCCTTTTTCCATTGGATTCCTGCGCATCGGCATTCCTTCGCCGGGAACCAACTTTACAGATCCTGGATAGCGGCAGAGAAGAAAACAGTCATGAAAAAATTGATTGCAGAGAAGGTCTTAGAAAACCACTGAAAACCACTTGCAGTCACAGGGGTATACTGCAACAGCGCCGCGCTTTCATCAAAGAAGGTTGCAATGTTGAGTAAGAAGGCCGTTTCAGTTTTTCAGGGTTCGCTCCCTCCTTGGACAAAAAATCTTCGCAAAGGTAACAAATTGTGTAGTCAAATATGGAGGCAAGGTGCCACGATGCACAAGAGACTCCATATATTGCCCATAGTCAGAATCCACACATGTATCCACACGTTTGCATCTTTTACAGCAGCCATCTTTTAAAGTTTTGCTCAGAAAGATGTCAACAAAGCAGACAAATTTAAATTTATAACACTATGGCAAAAAATAACTAATACAGCGACAAAGAGGGACATCTTGCTAAGCTGGGTTTCAAAATCTCTTCGATTTTGGTAAAATCATGCAAGAAAACGAAAGAAACTTTGCCTGATGACCTCATCAAGCGGGAAACTCAGAGTTGCAGTTTAGAACCGTCTGTTCCACACATCGAAGCGTGTAAACCCCATGTTTATACGGTATCGAGCACTTTATGACATACAAGTAAAGCAGTAATTATCACAATGAACATAAAGGACATAAACAAACACTCAAGTGGGAACTATTGCCAACAAATTGCAAATTCGTATAGCATTCAGTGCCATATAGAAGTGCGCAGACTGGAGCTTCACGATTAGCAGTCTTCAATTTATGGCACTGGGTCAAGTCTTAATTCTCATGCGCTGATCAGCCAGCCAAGTGAATGTTGAAACTGCATTACAGACACTTGTATATTTGAAAACAAAATTACTGGATAATTGATGAGCGTTACCTGGAGTAATTACTTTGCCCGGGGGACTAGTCAGCAGCAGTTCTCGCCCGTCCAGATGTTTGATAGGGATTTGGAATCCACACAGGGCCTCAACAAGAGACACTTTCAGTTTCATAGAAAGGTGATCACCCCTTCGCGTGAATTTGTCGTGCTCGACTTGCTTGAGAACAATTATGACATCTCCAGGTTCAATGCCAGGCTAAACGAGCATAAAAGGTAAACACGAATGATAATAATTATGATAACGATTATCATTATAATAAAATTAAATCAAAATCAGAATGATTATCATACGAACATAAGATTATCATAAGATTATCATAAGATTATCATAAGATTATCTGAAATACGTTGTTTTGTAAATGGACAACTCCCTATAGGGAATAAAAAAGGAGATATTTCAAAATGCTAAATAAGGTAACGGAAGGAATTTGATAGATGTTTAAGGCCATAAAAATGCTATAGGAATAAAATCTTTACGGGAGATTGTAAATTCTATCTCAATGCTGCAGCATAGCTACTGTTAGACTGTTTATGAAAGATGCTACAGGGTCCCTCTTTTTAAATCACTGGCAAAATTTCAATGTCAGCAACAAAGAAAGTAACCAGTAAAGTGTTTGTAGCATGCATATGAAGTAACAGAAGGAATAGGAATAAAGTAACGGAAGGATGCATGTTAACAGATGTTAAAAACTTAAGAATTATTATTTTTATCCTTTTTATATTATTATTGTATGACAACATTTTTTTATAAATTGAGGAGTGAATAATTCTAAAACATCTACAAATATTAAAAGATAATAAAGTAACGGAAGGAAAAAAGCACAAAAAAGTAACAGAAGGAAGCTCTAAGATACCCTATAGAGTTGAAAAGACACTTCTATTGAAAACTAGTTCGTGTCAGCAATCTTTATTGGACAGAAAGAAATGGCCATTCAACGAGGGAATCTTACCCGAATGAAGGGAGGGGTCCCCGACGGCTGATTTGCATGGAGAAACACAGCGTGCCTAGGGGGCAAATTCAGAATGTTCAACAAATTACATCAAAATTTTTACCTGTTGATCGCCTTCTCCTCGAAATGTTACTCTCTGTTCATCTCTCATTCCTTTTTCAACTTGGACCTAAAATAGATGTATTATTACATTTTTTGAGCATAGATAAGACGATTTACACACATAAAACATCGAAAGGTGGATGGCAAAATGGCCACGCGGTTATGGGATTTAACTATACTGCTGGCGGTCTAGGTTCAAATGTGAGTTCGCCTTCTAATCTCATCTACAGTAAAGCCAGCAGCTAATGAAAGCCAGGGAGCTTCACAGGAAAGACTAAAGAAAAGATAAAAGGAACTGGCCGTGAATGGCATTCAGGAGCACTTCTCTTTTTAACGAAAGAAAGCAGATAGAAGCATATATTTAAGAGCTAAGAAAATGTTTGGCTTTGAATATGGATCTACTGGAAATGACTTAATGGGGCAAAGGAAATCACGCTTTGGTTACAATGTAGTAAATGACTGACCCAGTTGTAACATCGTGCGTATAGCACCTAAAGAGATATTGGATAAGGCATAAGAAATCCAACACGAATGTTCATTCCATGGCATCATAACAAGTGCCCGCTTGTTTGTTATAGGCAGTTTCTGTATTTCATTTAAAGAATCACTCTCCAATATTTAACCTAAATCTAAAACGTAAGTATTTCATTTTTGGCGCCAGTCATGAAACACCATTATATAAACAGCTAACATATAAACATCGTGGCTCATTCGGTCTCATTCCGGTCCGGTATGAGCTGGTTCATTCCGATTTATTCAAGTATGAACTGGTTCATTCTGGTTCATTCCGGTATGAAATGGTTCATTCTGATTCATTTCAGTATGAACTGGTTCATTCCGATTTATTTTAGTATGAGCTGGTTCATTCTGGTTCATTCCGGTATGAACTGGTTCATTTCGATTCATTCTGGTGTAAAAAGGAACAACTCAAAACAACAAAAAAGGATCCAATACCTTGAGAAATGATAATGTAAAACTAAACTACAATAAATAAACCAACATTCCTGTATGGCACTTTTCATCACTCTAAAATTTACAATTCTTGGTACATTTAAACTCACCTCTAAGATTTTACCTTCTT
Organism: Rhopilema esculentum; assembly: GCF_013076305.1. Next base: position 9,759,876 of record NW_027019698.1, on the reverse strand, counting down.
CTACAACCTTCTTTCCTTTGCACTTTTTACAAGAATGTTTTGGGTCAATTATTTCACCTGAATTGAATAAAAATCTTAGTTTTAAACAAAATAACGATAAAATTTCCAAAGTGCATTTACTGCATGTTTAAGGGCAGCTATTTTACACAACTAACCTTGGCAAAACTAAAACCACCATATCCCTAGCGTTCTGTGCAAAACTGGTGTTCATATGTCCAGCAACTCAAAGGTCGATGGAAATCAGATAAATTGAAGCATCCCACCTAAATCAGGTCTGTTTATATTCTTTTTAAGATAGGTTTGAAATGTTTGGCATGCAGGCTGGATAAAAGATGATCAATTTAATTGTCACTGCATGTTCCATTAATGCTGGGTAATGCAGAATTCTTCCATCAAGTTAAGGTCATTCTTAGAACTGGAAATGGCAGTGCGTTTCACTAGGATTTCACAACGTCATCTAAAAATATGTGTCAAGGTGGGATAGAGTTAAGCAAACCTGTGTTAAATTACCAGCAATGTGCATAGTATAACTTGAAACAAAACTGAAAGTCTTTGTTACTTTAACATATGCAATTTATTTTAAAAGCAAAATTTCAAATTTTTTCAATGAAATTAACTAGTGTTTAAAACAAGAATATACTTTGCGGACTTTATCGGTTGCTAAATGTCTCAGAATAATATTGAAGAACGAGCAGGCTTTGGCACAAAACTTCTCACACTCTTAAAAAGTTCTTGTTATTACCCAAGGCCAACCAAGAAGGTAGGCTCCTGGATAGCAGAAAGCATTCCATTCCATTCTGTTCTACTATGAAATTTTACTATGTGTTACTTTTTAACTATCAAAGCTTAAGAAGGGCCTTATTCAATGGAAAATACATTAAAAAATACATTAAAAGTACCTTCGCCGTGACATTCAGGGCACATTCGCTGTGTTTGTTGCACCATGCCGGGTCCAATTTGAACAAGACTAATTTTTGTCCCAGAGCCTCGACAAGCATGGCAGGTCTGTACAGCATTTGCTTTTCCTCCAGCCCTGGAGGTCAAAATATCATGATTTATATCACACATTGGACTATTTACAACCGGTCTTATATAAACCTGTATTATACAAACCTGTCTTATATAAACCTGTTTTAAATAAAAAGGTCTAAAAAACTGTACAATGCAAACCAAAAGATTGTTCTTTGGCAAAGATTTAACTTTCAATCCAATGTTAACATCAATTAAGGTAAACATTTTTAACATTTTTAGAACAAACTGAAAATTTTTCATTGATACTCACTAGAGTAGCAGAGGAGCTTTGGACAAAAGCTTTAGAATGTTCTAAAAATGTTGGCCTTTTCAGAGCTTTACTTTATTATATACTTTTAATTCTGTTTGGATCTGGGCAATTCTCTATTTAAGATAAACACCCCATCCATACTACCATATTTTCATATGAAAAAGGAAAAAAAAGAAAGCTTATTTTAAAAACATAGTTTTGTGTATTAACACTTTTAGAGTTCTTTCACAACAGCTATAAATGGATATTTACCCTTTACAACTTGAGCATATTACATTCTTATTAAGCCTGAGTTTTGATGTTTTTCCATTGTACAAATCTTCCAGTGTGACCCTGAAAATATACATAATGTTATGACAATAACATTGAGCAAACAAGTGAACTGAATTGTAAAAAAGATGGATTTCTTTATGAGTGTGGCAGAAGGATGTCCAGTTGGTTTGGTGAATCTTGGGATAAAAATGATAATGATCACAGCAAGACGAAGCAAACAAATCAACTAAGAATAATAGCTACCTCAACTGACCATTATGAGCAATAAAGGAAACAAAAAACATAATTAATACCAGCGAAATAATCTGCATCTAAACTTCATTTATCACATGGAATAATGTACAAATAGAAATTGTCATAAATGAAATAATGAACCATACTTTAACATATGCATCACATTTTCACCCCTTCTTGGTTGCCGCCTGTGCCTGCCACCACCAAAATCAGAGAATCCAAAATGACCTGTAACAAGGCAGTGAGGTATTAATTCCAACCATACTTCAATACAATTATACTTTGTACATCTTTGCATATATTTATTGATGTAAAACAATTTCTTGAAAATATTATCCAATGAGTTTCTTTTTCAAATATTACCCATCTTGATTCTAAAGCCTGGTTTCCATTAAGAAAATTTCTGCCGTATCATGCCCATTTCCTGATGTAACTGAAACCATAGTTGTATTTGTTGTAAGAAGTTCCTTCATATCAGAGATTTTATAGATACACACTGGCAAACACTTGGTCAAATATTGGGGGGCAAGCCTATTGGTCAGATAAGACGGTGACACCTTCCCATTGTTTCCAAACAAAATACAATTGTCTTCCAAAATATTGGGAAGTGACTGCCCCTTGCCCCCAGGTGTCTGCCACTGCAGATACATCTATATGGAAACATAAAAATGGTAAAAGAGAATACATATGGCGCGGGGTAGGTCAAAATGTTCAAATAATTGCCAAAGCTTTTGCTGATAAACTGTTTTTCAGCACGAAAAGATCATAACTTAAATGTTTTAAAATGATAAGCACTTTTAAAACAAATTCACTAAGGTTGACATTATGCAAATTCTTAACACAAGATAGAATGGCACCATAAAGAGAACAAGCTTCAAAGGCCGTATACAATATTTCACTGAGTTGAGTTTACATTTCAGTAATAACAAATCTCTTTTGCTGATTACCTTTAACTGAAATAATGCTTCTTAAAATTTCTCTTTAATAGAAAATATTTCTAAAAAGTAAATATACTTACTAAAAAGTCCACCACCACCACCACCACCACCAAAAATGTGACTGAAAATATCATCCATTCCTATGATTGATTGAAAGTGAACAAATCACTTCTGATATACTCTATCATATATATCATATATATCATGTATTGTTACATATTATATATATAATACTCTTTGTCACCTTATAGATAATAAAGTAAGAAAATTATTTTTCAGAATGGAGGTTTTATGAAGCTGACTAGTGAAAAAAGGTTGATCAGATGAATTTCTGTCAAAAGGAAAACATACCAAAAAATTTAATCAAAAAGGAAAAACATCTTATTTGAAATTATTTTTTGTACTTCCTACTTTACTACAATGAGTTTTGTCCAAAAATAAACATTTGCTAAGCAGAAAAAAAAATTCCAATATTTCCAGTAAGATTCAAATCAAGTACTTAAAATACTAGGGAATCTAGCATTACCTTATTGATTAATGACTAATTAATATAAGTTATTAGGCAGTCCAATCAGTGTCCATGATGTACATCTTCTGACAACTCAATTTCAGGATAAGAAACAGAAAAAGGAAGAGGTTCTATTGAGGAATCTCTACTTTGCTGCTGGCCCAAACACAATAAAGACAATTGAAGCTGGTTCCTTGTAAAATCAATTTGAAACTCTGCACATAAAATTTATGATACCTTTAAGCATTGACCCCAAGGACCTAAGATGTCAACTTTGTTTCACAACAAAGGGCTTATTTATGAGAACAGATTTACTTCATGAAAATAAGACATATTAAACAATTTACAAGAACCAAAATAAAAAGGAAAACAAGATAAATACCTCCTCCCATTCCTTCTCTTAAACCCCTTTCTCCATATCTGTCATAGATACTTCGCTTTTCGTCATTTGTCAACACTTCATGGGCAAATGAAATGTCTTTGAACTACAAAAAAGGAATCTAACAACTTATAGCTGTATATTTTCAAGGAGTAATTGTTTGTTATTGACTAAAATAACAACATGAGAATTGAATTGTTCATATCACAAAATATCACAAATAACAAAATAGCACAAAACTGTGGCATTACGAAATTTGGACAATGTTCAATTCTATGCTTCTGTTAAAGGTTTGATAAAATTTCAGCAACAGTTCATTAAATTATTGTATTGCAAAACCATATGTTCGAAAAGTATTGCACCAAGTGCTACAAAATGGTAGCACTGCTGCAAGAAATTTTTAGCTAACCAAAATTCAAATAGCTATATACATAGTAAGCTAAATATGTTTTATTTGTTTTAAGAATAAATGTTTTAAGATTACTGTTTGGGTGGAAAATAATTGAAAATTCATCAAGGAATATTCATGAAAATGAAAAATATAAGAAAATACGCTTTCAAACGTAAGTGCATTTTTGCTGCCTGGGGTGACATCTATGAGGTTCAATGACACAACAGGACAAACTGATAAAAATGAGATGCTAAAAACATAATCAAAACAAATATCAAATATAAAAATTTAAGGTAAACTTGTTAAGAAACGTACTGCAGTTACAGGAATTGTAGCTGATTCAACTGATTTACAAGAATCATATGCTTAGAAATAAGAAGCTCTCTCTTAAAATTCTTTTGCACAACAAAGTAGCTATGGAGGAGCTATAGGGCACAGCAGGACCTTGCGTCTACATTTTTTCCAAAAATTAAAGAATCCCTTATTACAGGAAATAGTACACTTTTTGTCTGTTTCCTTTCCAGAATATTGATCCATTTGCCTAAAAAGCAGCATGCCTCAGCTAAATGTTCTGCTTCATACCTTAGTGGTAATTAGTTTAAAGAACAGGATTCTTGTCTAATTCTGAATGCCAGAACAAAGACTGCAAAAAAAGGACAAATATCACTCACCTTTTCTGCCATATCTGGGTCAGGATTTTTGTCAGGGTGGTACTGTTTTGCAAGCTTACGATAGGCCTTAAAAAGAGGAACATATCATTAATATGCTTTGTGATCAAATTATCACTTACATTCAAGAAAGCTATAAGAACAACAACACTATAGAATTCTTAAGTGTGACATCTTCAAGTGGTCATATATAAGCCAATTTGTAAAACCGATTTTGCACATATGAGGTATTCCATGGGTTTTTAACACAAAGATAGCAACATATTACCAAAATCTTCAGAGGCAAAACAATACAGATTGCTTTATACTCAATTTCATGGGTATCGGATTTGGGTTCAGCACTCCAGGTAGCATGTCAAAAAAACCAAATTAATGCAGTGTATTTATGCAAAGGCTTGGTCCACAGAGAAGCTTTAAGGATTCAAAGAGTCTATACTCTAATCTATATGGTATGAAAGTTTATAAACAGAGTATAGTTAAAAGTATAAGTGTGAATATAAGAATAAGATTCGAAAAGCACAGGACCATCTCCAACAGGAAATGTTGGTCTGGAAAGTTTGCTTCCTGTTGAGTTCAAAATTTGGGTTGAAAAATGCAAATACCTTGAATGAATAAAAGAAATATTACAGTTGCGTAAAAAAAGACAGAGGTGGAATCTTTGAAACCAGCAAAAAAACAGTTAGAACAGGTAGCCAGGGTGGAAAGATTGGGGGTGTGGGGGGGCGCAAAAGCGAGTTGATCAAGGAAAAAATGGAGTCCACACCTATAGAATGCCAGAAAACGTCCTTCTTCAAATATGTTTTTAGCATGGGGGCACCCGCCGGTCTTGTCTCCCTCTCATTACACAACTAAAAGCTGTTTTTATTGAAGAATGGTGATAACAAAATTAGTTCAAGAACTAACAATGATGATGATGATGATGATTATGATGTCGATGGTAATGATAATTATGAGGAAATGAGGAAAAGGACATAGTTGACATTGGAAAGATAAAAGGATACATTAATTTGATTCCTAACCTCATGTTAGAGCATTTCTATTTCTGAATATATATAAAAGAGCGAATTCTCAAAAATTTTGATGCAAACAATTTTGTCGTGACCAAATTTGTCTCATGTAGAATTTTGTCAAAGAAAATTTTGTCAAAATATCTGCTCGAAATTTTGACATCATGGCAAAATTTTTTGTAGTTAATGTAAAAAGTTAATAACAACATGGTTCTCTTTTTGCAATTAAATTAGAATTTTGACAGAAACAAAAATGACTGATTGACAATTTTTTATTTGTTCAATTCATTTTGGTTATTTCAGTTTATTTTAGCTCATCAAATTTTGTAAAAACATTTTTACACCATGATTCTAATGTACTTAAAATAGGCAAATATTTACTGAAGACAAAGTAAAATGACAAAAAATAAGAGGACCATAATTTTGTATGCCAAAAAGTTTTATCCTGAAAATGGCGGGCCTGATTATTAAAGAAGGCATCAGTCAGAACTATATTGATGAAGCTGCAAAGAGTATAAGTAACATGTAGGCTGGGAAAATGTTGAATGGTTTTGGCCTTTTGCTGGGAAACAATTTTTACCTCAATAAACAATATAAAAAAAATTTTGAGCACTGCAACTTAAAACAGGAATCTTGTTGTGTTGATTCTCAGAGGTGAAGAGGACATCATCACTGTTCCACATTCTTCACCTTTGGGGTCATTCCATTTGGGATCATCAACAAATACAAAACAAAAATTTGAACAAAAACCAGACAATCCACTGCAATATGTCCAAGAGCTAACTTAGCAGGCCATGAAATTAGCAAAATTGAGACACTTTGTAGATTTAACCCTCACCCTATTTATTTACTTGGCCAAGCACTTAGATGATTCTTGGTTTGAAGCAAAGCAGATAAAAAACTTTGAAAATTTCAAGATGTGTATTCTTCAATTCAAACAACAATTAGAAATATCAACACAGGAATTCTTTTGTAATTTTAAGAAAATAAGAGCAAGAAATAGAGTTTATCAATATGGTAGTGCCAAAAAAGAAGCAACTTTGTCAAAATTGTGAACTTCATTTAATTACAATAAATTAGAATGAACAATAAAATAATGTCGCTCAAAGAAAACACCTTCTTAGGCCAGTTGCTCAAATGATTGAGCCAGAAGTGTATTTGAGGGGAGTGTAAGGTGTGTCCTTAATCCAAGGATGCACTGTGTTCACAGACAGGTCAAAGTATTGCCTTTCAGTGTATTTTAGATTTTTTTTCCAATCCTATTCTAACATGTAACTTTTATTATAATTTGCACCTGCATTAATTCATAGATGTCACTGACCAATCCATTACCACAATGCCCTCTCAATGTTCCCTTTAATTTTCAGTCCCTTTTTGATTCGGTCTTGCCAACAAACAAAATTACAGCTTCTCATTTGACATGTAAATGTTCAATCTAATCATTGATCAGTGGCATCTTCTAGCACTTTTTATCCAATAATCTATTATTTCTTGCACTCTGAGCATTATACCGATACTTGGTCCTGCTCAGTATCGATGTAGAAGTAGAAGTAAGGCAGTCTGGCTCGATCAAGCACCCTTCACTTCATAGCCTGTCACAGACAGGTCCCAAATTCATTGAATTAATTTAACTTTAGGCAAGACTGCGAAAAAAAGACACAAGAAAGAGACAAAGTTAAGCTCACCTGCACTATAAAAAAATCTGAAACCTATATGCTTAATAGAACCACGGAATAATCTAATTGTTAAAACTCATTTTTGTCAGCATATCCATCATCCACCATGAAAGACCAAATTTGCTCCAAAACATTTCCTATGAAAAATTTATCATTTTCGACACTAAGACTTCGTACAATTCACATAATTCCATGGCCTAAGTTTTAGTTTTAAGCAACCCAGCTGCTTAAAAATTAAATAATCTACGCCTTTGACGTATAATGTGGCTAGGCCAAAACTATTCGGCAGAAGCAATAATAGCAATAAATACAGCTTACCTTCTTAATTTCAACTTCTGATGCATTTGGCTTTACGCCAAGCAGGTCATAAAGCTTAGTATCTGTCACCCTATTCATGCTTGCATACGAAATATAAAACTTTCGTATGTCACTTCGACAACCGTCTTTCCCAAATGTCAGTTTCTAGAAAGAACGAAAGTGCGGGCAATGGCCTCGTGTCCGCACTTGCAGTCTCGAAATGGGGATTTTTCAGGTAAATCATTAATTTCAGGTAAAATCCGCTCGGTGGAAGAAACGCTTTAGGTATTTTAGAGACCTTCATGTCATAAAATCAATAAACGATCAAGCAACGGTAGTTGCTCCGTTGGTTAATTATGATATTCCTTGATATGAATGAAGGTAAACAAACTAATGATTTGAAGATTTCTTGTTGGCACTAAATCGAAAAATCCAGGCCCTCTTTAGGTAAAATTATGTCTTGTGTCCATTTCCCCTAAAGTTTCTTGGTAGAAGCGTCAACTGCAATTCACTATGAGCTCCAGATTTTACTTAACATTCGAAAGGCATGCTAAGATGGAAAGAGGGGTCTAAATTGACAACCAGTGATGCTTGTTACCTAGCTTCAGAAGTAACTGACAACATGGTATTTCTCGAGACCACGGCAAAATTGTACCAGTTGCTTTTATCTGCTGTTCAATTTGTTTGCAAAAAAAATTATTTTCAATAGGATTAGGAGAATTGCTTTAGTGAAATTTGCCTGAAAGAGTGCATTTTCCAGGGAACTAGAAGCTTTGATTCGAAAATTTCCTGCTCCTTCGGCGGCAACCATGGTGCCGCCTTGGGTAGTAACTATATCCTTTGCCCGTTCCTATATAGAGATTTGACAAAACTATTAGGAAAATTTCGTTATTATCAAATTAAAATTAAAATTGCGAATTATATACAGAGCTAGATTGACAATATGCATTGCAAAGGTTTGTGACAGCAACTAAAGAATTTCAGGCAAAAATTGTTTAATCAGGTAAATTTGTAGTCCACACCCCCCCCCCCAACAAGGCTTTTTTCGCGACGGCCCTGAAGGAGTAAGCTGTCGTCTTTTTTGCAAACACATTTTCAATACGACATTAAAATTGATTTTAACAACCTTTATGGTTTTGTTATTGATTTACCCATTTACCACGCAAGTGTTTGCGCTGTAATTTTAACCCTTTAATTTTAATTTTAATTCCTTTGGCTCACTCTTTCGATCTTTTGTCTGAGAACCTCAGAAAACAATAGTTGTCACTGCTCTCTCTTAGCTATTTCCACGACTTCCTCGGCAAAATCATTTTCTTCTAATTAGTTAAATTACTAAAATATGCGTATTATCAGTCAACACAAAGTTTTTGATGTTGATGTTGTGCTATTTTCACTTGTTACTGTAAACACTATTTTCACACCTTCGATGAAGGACCTATGGCGTTGCGTTGAATAATCAAATTAGGATTCGGTTTTGCAACGGAAACATTTTAGGTATGAGCCTAAAATCTTTTCTTGAAAAACTACACGTGTAGTGGTTTGTCAACAAAATGAGTGTGGCAATAAATACGGACGTGGTTCTTAAACGATTATAATTATCATTGATAAAACTCGCGAATATTTTTTCCCAGGAATTTTAAGATTGCAGTTCTAATCTGGTATAGTTTTATTTTTTAAAGGGCCTCACCAGCCAAATTTTGCACTTGCATTTTATTGGCTAATCTAAAGGAGTTGAACCTGTTGATCGCGAATTCGTTATTTGTTTTTCGATATTTTTTACTGTTTGTGAGATATAAGTTCTTGCATTTCGATAATTGAATTGAATTAACCGACAAAAAGTTTTCGGTTTGGTGACACTATTGCCTAAGTAATTCTTATTATTGTTCTCCAAATGCATACACTCTTCTTATTGATTACTTTCACTTCTTATTTGATCAAAGGGGTAAACTGCCTGATCATTGTGAAAAATAGGAATATCATAATCTTTGCATCATCATGGACAGCTCTATTTTTCCTTTCCCACAATTTGTAGATATTTTAATATGGACAGTTTGCGTTTCCAAATTATCAAATTTGAAAATGTTGTGCGCAGAGGCCGCGCCAGCCCTGAAATAGTGGGGTGGACAATACAATTTAACAGGGGGTAGCCTACTTGTTAAAATCTGCAAAAAACTGGGGGTTCAGCCCCTCTCCCCATGTTTGGTGCTTGGATACAGCCAATAATGATATAAAGAAAGCTGTGAAGAATTGTTACTTTACCAAAGATAAGCCATTGACAACTAAACCAGAAAAGGAACAGAGAAGCAACTGGCAGATTTAACGACATTGCAAGCTTTATATGCATTAAAATTTACAGAACGTTTGACATATATAGATAGAAAATTCTTGAATGATTTCTTCAGCTATGTATAGAGTTGGTTTTTTGTTGCATTTGGAAATGCCTGAATCAACAACTGATTGCTATTGTTTGACTATGTCTTGTGTAGTTTTGATATTTTATGCACTACATTCTTTTCTACAAGTTAAATATTTTAGATGCATTTCTTGCTATTCTTAGAATGCCATATCTCAAATTTTTCTCTCTCCGCCAATCATTTTGGCTTTGCTCCTTTTCTCTTCTTTATATCGTTTTCGCGTGAAATTCTAATACACAAATGAATTTTCAATACACATTCCGAGCACAAATGGATTTGGCTCACACTGCTAGCTTTTCATACCTGGTCACTTACCCTGGGTACCAGAGCAACGTAGATTCGAGCAGGAAAATAACAAATAGTGCGGAGAAGGAGGGGTGCCTATCCGAGAAGGAAAAGTGGGTCTTGGCTAACGTACTTTCTTTGTAACCTACATGCTTTGTGAGGTCGGAAACTCGAAAGCCAAACGAAGAGTGGAGGAAAAAACCTTAAACGGATTTGCTCAATTCCATTTAAATAAGACTATAAAAAACCTGAATTTGCAAAACTTCAAGATTGGTTTATTTGATGTAAGACTAAAAAAATTCATGCCAATTCTACCAGGCTCGGGACAGTACACCTCCTAGAACTCCTTTGTTGTTCCTAGATAAAAGTCGCATCTTACCATTGTTTGTAAGCCTAATCTTCTGCGTGATATATCATGAGCTCTATTGAATTCATTTGCTCAGAGCAAAACTACACTAACTAAAAATGTGATCAAACGTTGAAGTGAAGAAGAAAATCTCCTGCCAGAGAGGTGAAAAAAACAAGGGTGTTATCGATTCACTCCCATTAATGACAACGTTTTTCCATAAATAAAAGTTTTATAAATTCTAGTCAAGA
>NW_027019698.1:9738389-9748827 GCF_013076305.1 Rhopilema esculentum | reverse complement strand
AATCAGGGAACTGGCCTGCCAATATAAATTGCTTCAAAAGCAACATTCCACGAAAGTCTGTCAACATCCTCATGTCTCTGTCTCGCTGGCCTACTTTGACAATTTGACTTCTCTGTCAGAAAGATTCGTGCGATAAAAAACTTCCATATTCGATCAGAACATCAAGACTGATGGACGATACTTCTCTCTTTATATCGATTCCAGATAAAAGTCTGGCCTTCTAACAAACATGCCGCTGCTAGGCCCTGTCTGCCATTTCGCTAGGTTCTCGTTGACCTTTGGGCAGCCGATGATACTTGCCGCGAACTTAACGAGGCCGAAAATGCCTGTGACGTCAATCCGAAGATCTCCGATATCACGGTTGAAAAACAATTCAACTCAATGACCATTTTACAAACGCTAATAACTACAAAACGGTTAGAGATATGAAAAAAATAATAACAGATTCGTTTTCAGGAGGTCTTATTACATCGTGTTCTGAAATAAAAATTTTGGGCTGGAGTGGCCCTTTAAATGTTGGCTGAAATGCTGGCTCGTTTGGCCGGGGCTTAACAATGGCAGTAAACTTCTACGGATTAATCAAATTTGATTTCAGATTGTCTGAAAATGCATTATGGAATGCTTGCGTAGCGAAATGGCTAATTGTTAGCAATGATTTATCATTTATTTCAGAATATTTCTCACAGTTGTTTGCATTTTTTTAATATATCTTAATTTTGTCTTAAATATCACCTCCCCCCCCCTAAGGTACAAATTTTATTGCAGATTTGCACTTTTCTCAGGCACCAACTTTCTGAACATTGGGAGGAGGAGCGGCCGCCCCCTTGCCCCCTCGCTACGCTAGTGCCTCTAATCTGTATTTTTGTCCTACCTTTTAGGCATGGCAATCGTATATGCTTCAGCTGATTCAAATATAGGGTATTACGAATACCAAAATTATCCGAATGGACCCTGGCATAAGATTGAACTTAGAACCTTTCCAGTAGTCAAAGCAAACAATGATGTGCCTGCATTATTTCTCAATGAAACAACAAGGATTCGCTTCAACCCTGCCAAACTTTCAGGATCGACGTGGACAGAGCTAGAAGCAATGAGAAATGCCTCTCTGCGGGCAGTTGGCTGGGATATGTCAGATACCAAGAAGAGCGGAATGCGGACAGTCAGAATTGGTCAAAGTGCCGCAGGATATTGTTCCGATTCAAAGAGATTTACTTGTTGCATGTACTTTGTGCTTACTCAAATGAAGATAAGTGGTTGTGACAAACAGCCAGGCTCAAAGATGGAATTGAACAGCTGTGGAGAATGCTCCTCAGTGGAGAATGATATTTACAAGCGATGCAATGACTGCCATGCTGTTATTGGTAAATTTTTATAATAGCTTTTTAATGCTCAAATTTAGATATTATGCTATAGCACTCCCCAACCCCCCTTCTTCGCGGAGCCTGAGGCAAAATTGACATATTCGTAACTACATTAATATTCTAGAACTCTGCGGGGTAATATTTGTTTTTAGGTTACTGTGGTGATTGCGTAATAAGTATTTTTACTAAAGGATTTTCGCTTATATTCACTTGTGCTGTAATTTCTTTCGTATAACACATTATGTAACGATTCTAGAAATATCTTAAGAAATAGTATAAATTCACTATTTCATTTTTGTGTTTGAAAGCATTATTGTGCTCGAGGCACACTGGGCTCTAGACTGAGTACTAGCTACTATAATAATCTAAGACAGTTTGACAAAGCGAATCTATGTCAGTGTATATTACATATTGATAATTCATTTATCAAGAATACAGTCCTCTGCATGTTAGATCTTGTATTGTTGTTTTTATATAAATCTACGTCGGAATTAAGACTAACTAGGCTAGGTTTCCGACAATTGTTTATGGAATTAGGGAAAAGGTCAACGAGCATGATTTTGGTCCAAGGGTTTGAGACACTGCTAGTCAGGGCCGTCGCCAGCTGTTATGCTCAAAGGGGGAGAGGGGGGGGGTGCTCCGTTCGCATTTGCTGACAAAATTGGTGAACCATCCTTTATTGCCGATAAATCTGAAGAATAGTCGACGAAATGCCTCTGGATGGTAAAAACTTCTCGTTTTAACACTGAATTTTGTTTCAAAGTGGGATGCCACTCCCCCACACTCTCCGTAGTGATGGCACTGCTGCAAGTGCTATTGGTTTGCCATTATTATTGCCTGATTATATCAAAAAGTTATTTTATCAAAAAGTTCCATATCATATGTTTGCAGATGATTGCAACAAGTGTACAAATGGGTCTACAGGTTTAGCCTACAATTACTTGAAGGATTGCGCAGGAACGTGTTTGTACGGTTGTAATTTTACAAAAAACAATGAAAATCCAGAACTAAGAAAAATCAAATTTATCAATTAGAAAATCAACCACACCATAAAAACAAGTTTTTTGAAGATTTGAAAAAATTTTGAGCGCTCGAATGGCACTCAAAGTTTCGACTTGCAAAATTTTTGAGGAAAAAAATCGAGCTGCAAAATGAAAACTGACATTTCAATCGCAGATAAAGCTTGAACCAAACATTTTATTCTCAACTGCTAACTTTATTTGAACTTGCCGTATCTTATAGAGTAGACTGTGAAATTTTGTTTTCAGTTTCGTGCATAGTTCTAGAGAAAATAGCAATCATACCAAGATAAATCAAATTTTTTTACTTTACGTAGATTCGTGGGGCAACTGCATCAACAAAGATAATCCAGATCTCCTTCGTGACTGCCATGGAACTTATAATGGGAATGCCATTATAGATAGTTGCCGCAATTGTGTTCTGGGAACTACAGGTTTAGCCTTCAATTTCATGATGGATTGCGCAGGAACATGTGGTGAGTTCTACACAGATTCGTGTGGCAACTGCATCAACAAAGCTAATCCCAAGAGCTTCACTGACTGTACTGGGTTGTGTAATGGAGCTGCTTTTGTCAATGCTTGCGGATACTGTGTTGGGGGGACTACTGGCTTGCCTCTGAATCACAGTAAGTGTAAGATTAAAACGATTTTTTAGCCGCTCATGTAAGCACATGTATATATATATAGGTAAACTAAAGTAGCGATTACTCTAAGGTCCTTAATAGAAGGGGGGTCTTGATAGTTGGGGGGGACAGAAATTTTTCAGAAAATAAATAAGCGGGGTCCTAGTAAGTGGGGGGGGGGGGTTCGGAAATGTGAAAAATTTGAAAATCACGTGATGATTCCTTTTAGGGGTCAAAGGAGATTTTTTTCTGAATACAATCGATAGCAAAATGACAATTATCACCATGTAATAATGTATTTTTGTATTACTAAAATGAGCAGGCTAATTATCATTGTGTACATCAGTCAGGCCTATGTACATTTTTTTAGGATATCACTACTTCTCTATGTTAAAACTTTTGTACAATGCAAACTCTTCATTTAAAAGAAACTTTACAGAAATTTCACACCTGCAAGAACAAAGGACAGATGAAATAAGGGATATGAAAGACTGAATATAACAATTAATAAACGGGAGGGGGGTCCAAATAAGCTCCGGGGGTTCAGAAAAAAATCGAAAAAATAAGTAAGCGTCCTCCCTTCTCTCCCTTCTATTGAGGACCTTAGATTAATTACTGGGAGAATGTGGTGTTTTCCCTTCAGTTGCCTATGGCGTCTTCATTCTTGATGCTATTTTCTTTACATTTTTTTGTACGGGTCTCAGTAATTCTTCTTCAGAAAAGGATGCGTGTGGCGTTTGCATGGGAGATAACGCAACTTGCCAAGACTGTGCGGGCTTTCCGAATGGCGAAAGGGTTATTGACATTTGTGGCGATTGCCGTTTGCCCACTGACACTAGTTTCAACACTGGATGTAGGAAACTTGGCCGATGCAATGTGACTGTTTTGCCGAATGATGCTCAATATGCAATTGGCTGCAACGGTGCTGGAATCGACGTATTTATAAGTGTCACTTGCAAGCTTGTATCTTCCTCTCAAAAGTAAGTTCTTTAGCACTGCTTCCTTTTTATCAGATCCTGACTTTGGGACTGGATAGAGTTACATACCCCATACCCTCATCACTGCAAAACTTCGGAAAAGTTGTTTTCGGATAAATTCGCAGGAATTTGGAATGCAGGAAACCAATACATTGTTTCTGTTACAGAGTTCAGAAAACTTTCTTTAGGATGATTTTTCGCATTATTTACCTTCCTCAAAATTTTCCTTGTATGCTTTAAGAAAAGGTTTTAGAAATGGAATTCAAGTAAAATCATCTATGGTTTGTTCTTTACCCTTCGTCAGGAAAAAGAAAGGTTCAAGCGAAACAGTAAATTCTTCCCACTTTTTAAACTTTCGTGAAGTTATACATGGCTATCCTAAAATCTACTAATCACTGGATCATAACATTCCTCCGGCTCACAGCCGTGGAGCCGTCATGCTTTCTGGACTCTGTTTGCTACTACCCATATCAGTGTCTTCTGCCCTTCCATTTCAAGATAAATGTTTTTTATCTACTCAATAAGACTTTGAGCCCAAAACGCACTTTAGCAACAAACAATATTCAATGCGGAGCGGAGGTAGTTGGTAAAATAGCATAGTTCATGTGAATTTTAGGCCAATAACATCTCCTTTCTAAAGACATTTAAAGACAAGGGATTCGATTTTACGCGATTTCTCAAGTGAGTTGCAAACAGTTTTGGATTTAAAATATGACTCGAACGTCAACCTGAAATAAGTAGACTCCTTTTTTGGAGCTAGAAAAAGTTGTTATATTTACCCACTTTGGACTATTACACGTGTTAACATGTTTTGAATAAGGGCGGATAGTGAGTAGATAAACATTGTTAAGGTATGTTGAGGGGTACCGCATCTGTGAAAAAAGTAATTTGCAAAAGATAAATTTTTCCTACTTTTGCAGTATTGATGCTGCTGAACCAAAGCTTGAAAAGTTCAACACGAAAGTCATTGGAGTATCACTCAAACTGCCATTTTCTGTCGCTGTGGGTGATTATAAAGTCAGATGTACTTTCCCTGCACAAGATCGTGTACCTCAATTCACAGACGACTCTAAGAACAGCATTTACATTTATTCCAAATCTGGAATAAGCTACGCTGGAAGAAGGCCTGTGGAACACGAAGTTGGCTTTCCATTCGATCTCACAATAACAGGGAGTGGATTTTTCAACTCAAGCTACTTGAAGTGTATAACACAGGACGGTCGGCACCTCAACGCAACCTTTGTCAGTTCAACTACTGTCAAATGCCATATCCCCGCAATAAGAAGATCAATTAACTTGTCTCTCACACTGTCTTGGTCACCAGTGGATAGAGTATTCAACAAGGCCAAACACGTTAATGTTAGTCTATTTTCTTACGCTGCTAACATTACTAGTGCTAAATTTCAAGATAACCTTGGCTTCATTGATATAATTCTAGACAGGGCATCAAAGCCTGTAGACATTTCCAGCACATGCTCCAGCTTCTTTTCTGACATATCAACGCTCGGCACTGGAGCAATATGCAAGTTCAGTGGCCTTAGAAGATTTACAATCAAGTTGGGAAGACAAGCAACAATCAAACCTAATGATACGTTAATCTTCAAAAGTGCAAGCATCAAAGATTTCCATGGTGATGTGACAAAATACACTGTTGCTACTCAATCTGTATTTATTGCCAGCCCAGTCAATGTGGTTTATCCAGAGGCAGTGCTCACAACATCATCAGAAGTTGGTAAGTTTTTTAACAAACCAGTCTGCAATGAAAATAGCATTCTATAGTCTTCAAAGCATTTTTGTATGTAGTTCAGGTACATTGCAAAAGCACCTTCTAACACTCTTAATCCTTTTGGGAATTTTAAGTGGAGTTTTAGGAATCAATATAATCAAAACTAATGATAATAAAAAACCTATTATAGATATTAATCTTTTTATAAAAATATTATATCATAATAACTATTATTCAGATATTGTGGTTTTTGAAATAAAAAGCTTTCCAAAATATAAAAACAAAAAGTTCAAAATCAGTCTAATGTCTAGCTCTCCTCCATATTTCATCTTTAAAGTTTTAAGCCTAGCTTTGCTCTAAATGACTCCTTATTGCATCATCAACATAGCATTAGTTAGCATAATCTATCTGATACACAATCTGTTCCACAGCTAATTGTGCTGGAATCAAGCTGGTAGGACGACAGTCTTCGGGAGGTGGAGGTCGTCCATTGGAGTTTTATTGGAGCCTTAGCGTCAACAACGATGTTAATTCGTCGCATCCAGACCTCGTCGATTACCGTAACTTGCTCAGCGCCTTGCCAACTACTGCCCGGGTGGTTACACTCCCAAAAAAAGCCGGACTGGTGAATATCCCAATCACCTTCAAACTGACAGTCAAAAACTTCTTAGGAATGCAAGGTCATGATTCGAAAATTGTCATTAGGGCAAGCAGAATCAAGCCATCAATAGAGGTGGGAAAGACAAAAAGGACACACATTATTTCCGAAGTTCTGCTAATTGAAGGTACAAAACAATATTTTGCTTTCTTGCTCGACCTTTAGTGTAGCTATTTGGATCTGTTGAGCAGTAAGGTAATAAATGAGCAGATGTTTGATTTCTAGAACAACACAACTCACATGATACACAGCACACATTTCAAGCATGGCAGTTACTGAAAGTAGCAACAATTATATAGTAAAGCATTTTTAATGGGCAAAAGTGAAAGCAGATTATGGGCATTATTTCATATATGGTAGAATGGGTGTATTAATGTCGGATAGTGACCAAATGTATGCAGAACTTCATATCCAAAGGCAGGTTGAAAGTAACGTGAGCGGAAGAATGATGCTATTGATTGGTTCTTGCTTTGACCAATCAGCAACCATTAACCAGCAATCATCTAGTTGGAAAATCCAAGAGAGAAGAGAAACTGTTTCCTCTTTCACCGGTCAAGATATTTTTTTATGTAGACAGATTTAAAAAAACACCTAAATGAAAATACGTTACTTTCGATCATCTTACCTTTAGTCAACATCCGACTTTCTCTGATGATTGTAAAACGACGTGTTTCCGCCATTCAATGCTACCGTTAAGACCCCGTTTACACGAAGGTGGATCCCAGGCCTTGCGTTTACACGGGATCTCGTATTTCCGTAAACTGTTGGATCCGCTATCCGAACCCTCTCGGGATCCCTCTCCGATCCGATGCGGACCGTATGGAATGGATCCGATCTAGACCGGATCCCATGCAAATTGCGAGATCTGGTCCAGATCGACCAGGTCGGATCTGTTTACATTTTTATTCGAAAGTGTGAGATAATAGTTGTCAATTTGAGGTACTTTTAACATGTATTCCGTGGTGCACATGCGAATAATCTGTAGATCTCAACTCGATCCGATCCCGGATAGCGGATCCAACAGTTTACGGATATACGAGATCCTGTGTCAACGCAAATGGTTTGGAATCGGATCCCGTGTCAACGCAAATGGTTTGGAATCGGATCCCGTGTAAACGCATGGGATCGTATCCCCAAGTATCTGGATATTTTTTGATCTGATCTGGTCCAGGACACGTGTAAACAGGGTCTAAATGATAGAATGAATGAATGACTGTTGTTATCCTTTTTTGTTATTGAATGATTACACACAAATGTTGTTTTTTAAAACAGATAATGAATTAAATGGAGGACCTCTTAGAACCCAGTTTTTTCTGAAGGGCAACCTTCCTTCAATGATATGAAAATGAAAGAGCATTTTTTTCTTTTTAGCGCAAGCGACGATTGATGCCAGCTGTGGCGTAGAAAGCAAAATCTTGTACAATTGGTACAGTAGCAATGGATCAACGATTAGTCTTCCTAACGCAAGGAACCTTTATCTTCCACCTAGGACCATGAAACCTGGTTTGGTAAGAATCCTTGCTCATGAAATGCTTCAAAATAAATGTTTTATTCTTCAAGAGCACTTTAATAGGCATTGTATTTTTGGACGGTTTATCTGGATTTCTTTGAAGTACCATATCATAATTTGACTGAAATTTCAGGCTACTGCAATTTAATTCAATAATTTCCAACATACCAATGGTACTGAAGTAATTCTTCAGCGCTTATGATTGTCTTGAATGGATAATACGTCTCTAGAAACTGATCTACCACACTACCACAGAAACTAGTCTACCACAGAAATTATACATTGCCCTTATCGTATTGTATGCCTGACACTTTACAAACCAAGTTCCAAGTTTCTTCATTCAAATACAAATATATCTAAATAAATCTAAGATTACAGATTCAACAACTGACCCACAATATGACAAATGAGCAATCAATATAGGGGAAGGTTGTACCACTGCAACTGTGCCCTTCATCGTGCACTAAGAATAATGTTAATAAAAATGATATAGCTTACGACAGAGAACAAGAATACGTTTAGAGGCAACTCCCCTCCCCCCTCCCCTTCTAACGACACAGGACAGCTCCAGACAAGGCCAAGACGTCCCAATAACTGTGCGAAGACCCATAATTCCATCCATAATACAGGGCGAGAATGCTTTTTGAGCCGACAGACAAAGCGCTCCCTTAGCCCCCTTTGGTGACGCCCCTGCATCACAGGAGCCAAGATACTACTACTCCTAGCACCCACACTCAAAGAACTTGTCTTAAATATGCTTGTTTTAGGAGAAGTTCTTTTAAAAGTAATCTCCTCATAACTAAGAATCAATTCAATCTTAAACAAAAATTACGACTGCCGATACACCTACTACGTTTGACAATTTGATGTAACATGCTCGCGTATAAGAATTTCTCTCAATCTTTTCCCAACACCAGCCGATAGCAAATTGTCTATATCTGGTATGTTTTTAAAACCATTTTCGACAGTGAATTTGGCAAATAATTTACAGAGTTGATTAAGTCCACATAACTTATTCTTGTTTAATTCCTTTGCAGAGATATCAATTCACTGTTACTGCCGCCTTGGCCACGGACCCCGACTCCACAGCGACTGCAACAATAACTATTCTTACTGTTGCATCACCTCTTGTAGCGCGTCTTATAAGTAAATTGTCACTTTATCTAAAACTTTGGCCTACATTTAATGTAATGCTAAAAATTGTTGTTGTTGTTGTTAATTGTTGATGTTGTAAATATTGTTGATTTTGTTGTTCATGTCTTTTTCTTATCATCGATTGAATTTGATCGACCCATTTTAGCAGATTCATTTTGCATTGAGCAAGCTGGTGATGACCTAATTAGAACCTGTGATGATATCAAATGAACTGATAAGCTAATTGATTTGGTTGTACTTGTCGGGGAGACAAGCGAGCGAAAATCTTCAAATGAATGGGGCAACCTTTCGTCCTATATTGAAAGATTCTACGTAATGATACTTCCGTAATAATACAGGACGGAATGTCGCTTGACTAATTTGAAAATTTCTCTTGCTCGTCTCCCTAACAAATACTGCATGAAAATTCACCTAACATTCTTTGCCTTTTCATATATAGTGCCCTCTTCCGTTGGCATCAACGACATTGTGGTGTTCGATCTTTCTAAATCATCTGACCCTGATCAAACGGCAGAAACCCAACACTGTCAGATAGAATTCAAAATTGGCACAGCATCAGTTTACCGTAAAGTAGATGGCACATTTAAGCCAGTGATATATACTGGGTGTATACGTCACAAGGTTCAGATTAACACCTTCCTTGAAGGCGATAAAAAGTGAGTTGATTTTTAGCTATCTACGAAATCTTTATTACGAACGTTATACTAGATATTACTTTGAGGCGAATAATTAGCAAATTCATTAAAATCTAGCTTCCAAAACGGATTAAAATTGAACCAATTGACAAATGAAGAAAAGGCAAAATTATACTCATAACAATGTTTATAATCAATTACTATCATATTGATAACATACTACGGTTATACTTAACAACTTAATTTCAGATGCGGTCATGCCTGGTCCCGTCAAAATATACGTACCAAACACTTAGAAAATATCCTGGTTGATAGATTCAGACTTTGGGAAGCACAGCTTGATAATGGAACTTAAAACCAGTACACGACAAAAATGACATAGTAGTTCTTTAGCTTGAATCCATTGGAGAATTCATTGTTACATTGTAAAATTCCGATTTAATTAGACAATACAAAGGTTACAAATCCATAATTTACAGTGGCGGCTCCAGCCTGGGATAAGTGGGGGGACAAAAAGTTTGTCAGGGACCACGTCCTTTGGACCAGGTCCATTCCCCTGTTTGAAACTTTTTCTTCCGGAGGAAACATCTGTTGTCTCCCAAGAAATGTCCTTTACATGTGACGATCTAGATAACGAACATACCCCCCCCCCCCCTGAGGTTTTCTCATCGGGTTTGCAAGAATCTTAAGGACCAACTTTCTGAAAAAGTGGGGGGGACTATTACATAAATTGTTTCTAGCATGTTTTATCCAAGTGATAAATTTCCCCTTTTT
>NW_027019698.1:9723927-9738289 GCF_013076305.1 Rhopilema esculentum | reverse complement strand
CACAGCACACATTTGAAGCATGGCAGTTACTGAAAGTAGCAACAGTTATATAGTAAAGCATTTTTAATAGGCAAAAGTGAAACCAGATTATGGGCATTATTTCATATATGGTAGAATGGGTGTATTAATGTCGGATAGTGACCAAATGTATGCAGAACTTCATATCCAAAGGCAGGTTGAAAGTAACGTGAGCGGAAGAATGGTGCTATTGATTGGTTCGTTGCTTTGACCAATCAGCAACCATTAACCAGCAATCATCTAGTTGGAAAATCCAAGAGAGATAAGAAACTGTTTCCTTTTTCACCGGTCAAGATATTTTTTTATGTAGACAGATTTAAAAAAACACCTAAATGAAAATACGTTACTTTCGATCATCTTACCTTTAGTCAACATCCGACTTTTTCTGATGAATGTAGGACGACGTTTTTCCGCCATTCAATGCTACCGTTAAGACCCCGTTTACACGAAGGTGGATCCCAGGCCTTGCGTTTACACGGGATCTCGTATATCCGTAAACTGTTGGATCCGCTATCCGAACCCTCTCGGGATCCCTCTCCGATCCGATGCGGACCGAATGGAATGGATCCGATCTAGACCGGATCCCATGCAAATTGCGAGATCTGGTCCAGATCGACCAGGTCGGATCTGTTTACATATCCCCAAGTATCTGGATATTTTTTGATCTGGTCCAGGACTCGTGTAAACAGGGTCTAAATGATAGAATGAATGAATAGCTGTTATTATCCTTTTTTTGTTATTGAATGATTACACACAAATGTTGTTTTTTATAACAGATGATGAATTAAATGGAGGACCTCTTAGAACCCAGTTTTTTCTGAAGGGCAACCCTCCTTCAATGATATGAAAATGAAAGAGCATTTCTTTCTTTTTAGTGAAAGCGACGATTGATGCCAGCTGTGGCGTAGAAAGCAAAATCTTGTACAATTGGTACAGTAGCAATGGATCAACGATTAGTCTTCCTAACGCAAGGAACCTTTATCTTGCACCTAGGACCATGAAACCTGGTTTGGTAAGAATCCTTGCTCATGAAATGCTTCAAAATAAATGTTTTAATCTTCAAGAGCACTTTAATAGGCATTGTATTTTTGGACGGTTTATCTGGATTTCTTTGAAGTACTATATCATAATTTGACTGAAATTTCAGGCTACTGCAATTTAATTCAATAATTTCCAACATACCAATGGTACTGAAGTAATTCTTCAGCGCTTATGATTGTCTTGAATGGATAATACGTCTCTAGAAACTGATCTACCACACTACCACAGAAATTAGTCTACCACAGAAATTATACATTGCTCTTACCGTATTGTATGCCTGACACTTTACAAACCAAGTTCCAAGTTTCTTCATTCAAATACAAATATATCTAAATAAATCTAAGATTACAGATTCACCAACTTACCCACAATATGAAAAATGAGCAATCAATATAGGAGAAGGTTGTACCACTGTAACTGTACCCTTAATCGTGCACTAAGAATAATGTTAATAAAAATGATATTTACACCCCCCCCTCCCCCACCACACAGGACAGAGCTCCAGACAAGGCCAAGACGTCCCAATAAATGTGCGAAGACCCATAACCCCATCCATAATACAGGGCGAGAATGCTTTTTGAGCCGACAGACAAAGCGCTCCCTTAACCCCCTTTGGTGACGCCCCTGCATCATAGGAGCCAAGATACTACTACTCCTAGCACCCACACTCAAAGAACTTGTCTTAAATATGCTTGTTTTAGGAGAAGTTCTTTTAAAAGTAACCTCCTCATAACTAACAATCAATTCAATCTTAAACAAAAATTACGTCTGCCGATACACCTACTACGTTTGACCATTTGATGTAACATGCTCGCGTATAAGAATTTCTCTCAATCTTTTCCCAACACCAGCCGATAGCAAATTGTCTATATCTGGTATGTTTTTAAAACCATTTTCGACAGTGAATTTGGCAAATAATTTACAGAGTTGATTAAGTCCACATAACTTATTCTTGTTTAATTCCTTTGCAGAGATATCAATTCACTGTTACTGCCGCCTTGGCCACGGATCCCTACTCCACAGCGACTGCAACAATAACTATTCTTACTGTTGCATCACCTCTTGTAGCGCGTCTTATAAGTAAATTGTCACTTTATCTAAAACTTTGGCCTACATTTAATGTAATGCTAAATATTGCTGTTGTTAATTGTTAATTGTTGATGTTGTAAATATTGTTGATTTTGCTGTTCATGTCTTTTTCTTATTATCGATTGAATTTGATCGACCCATTTTAGCAGATTCATTTTGCATTGAGCAAGCTCGTGATGACCTAATTAGAACCTGTGATGATATCAAATGAACTGATAAGCTAAATTGATTTGGTTGTACTTGTCAGGGAGACAAGCGAGCGAAAATCTTCAAATGAATGGGGCAACCTTTCGCCCTGGAGTCCGAGAGCCTGCGTAATAATAATTACATTCTTTGCGCATGCTCTTTGAAGCCAGGATGGAATGTCGCTTAAAACAATTCTCGTTTAAAACTTTTTCTTGCTCGTCTCTCTAACAAATACTGCATGAAAATTTACCTAACATTCTTTGCCTTTTCATACACAGTGCCCTCTTCCGTTGGCATCGACGACATTGTGGTGTTCAATCTTTTTGAATCATCTGACCCTGATCAAACGGCAGAAACCCAACACTGTCAGATAGAATTCAAAATTGGCACAGCATCAGTTTACCGTAAAGTAGATGGCACATCTAAGCCAGTGATATATACTGGGTGTATACGTCACAAGGTTCAGATTAACACCTTCCTTGAAGGTGATAAAATGTGAGTTGATTTTTAGCTATCTACGAAATCTTTATCACGAACGTTATACTAGATATTACTTTGAGGCGAATAATCAGCAAATTCGTTAAAATCTAGCTTCCAAAACGGATTAAAATTGAACCAATTGACAAATGAAGAAAAGTCAAAATTATACTCATAACAATGTTTATAATCAATTACTATCATATTGATAACATACTACGGTTATACTTAACAACTTAATTTCAGATGCGGTCATGCCTGGTCCCGTCAAAATATACGTACCAAACACTTAGAAAATATCCTGGTTGATAGATTCAGACTTTGGGAAGCACAGCTTGATAATGAAACATAAAACCAGTACACGACAAAAAAGACAGAGTAGTTCTTTAGCTTGAATCCATTGGAGAATTCATTGTTACATCGTAAAATTCCGATTTAATTAGACAATACAAAGGTTACAAATCCATAATTTACAGTGGCGGCTCCAGCCTGGGATAAGTGGGGGGACAAAAAGTTTGTCAGGGACCACGTCCTTTGGACCAGGTCCATTCCCCTGTTTGAATTTTCTCTTCCGGAGGAAACAACTGTTGTCTCCCAAGAAATGTCCTTTACATGTGACGATCTAGATAACGAACATACCCCCCCCTGAGGTTTTCTCATCGGGTTTGCAAGAATCTTAAGGACCAACTTTCTGAAAAAGTGGGGGGGACTATTCCCCCCCCATTTCCACCACCAACCCCCCCCCCCCCCCCCCCCGTGGCTCCGCCACTGATAATTTAGACAAACCCACTATATATTCGCTTGAATCCAATCGAATGGATTGTGGAATGGATTCAAGCTAAAGAACTTCGATGTCTTTTTGTCGTGGTACTGGTTAAGCCCCAGCCAAACGAATCGATTTTTAACTCGATTCTTTACTCGATTTTTACTCAACAAGAAATCGAGAGACAAGTCGAGTCGTTTGGCCACCTTGTCGAGCAAGCCGAGTGAGCGCGTGCGCAGTTATCATCTCTTTTGCTTAGTTATTTTTAAACTGGCTTTATTCAAGCGAACTATTTTCCCTTTTCAGCTATACTGTGGTGTTTACATACAGGAAATTACATAAATTGTTTCTAGCATGTTTTATCCAAGTGATAAATTTCCCCTTTTTCATACTGTAATATTAACATACCGGAAAAGATTCACAATTGGCCTATATTGCCTAGCTTAGAGTTTTCAAAATTTTGTTTCATTTACGTTGCCCAGTTACAAACTGGCTTTATTCAAGAGAACTATTTTCCCTTTTTCAGCTATACTGTGGTGCTTACATACAAGAAAGGTCTACGGGTTGCAATATCGAGCAAAAGATTGAAAACTGAGAAAAAAAGTCGACCCTTGGTTTACCTCAAAACGAGCAGTACAAAGAAGGTCCCTACTTCTGTGTTGTTTTCTATCAAGGCGAAAATCGTTTCCAAAAATTTTGCGGGAGATATCACCTACTACTGGCACTGTCAAGGTTGTTATAATTTTCACTCCTTTGTTTTCTTTTTCCATAATTATTTTCACTATCTTTTTGTTTCTTGTTTTGACTTGTTGCTGCTTTTTCAAAACCTGTCTACATCTTTTGAATAGGGGTTTTCTATATTTTAATAAATGCAATAAATTTTTGATGCAAAATTTGGTCAGAATACAATACTTTTTTCACGACTCATGATATCCTTGCTAATATATTTTTCACTTGACATAACTGGACCAAAATTGACCTTCTTAGTGTGAAAGGCTTCTCAAAGCAGACATTTTTCAAATAAAATAATCTGTTAAAACCTCTACATTTCAGAGTGTGCTGGGTTTGATTTAGAGGCGTCGAAAGTTAAGAAAAGCGAAACCAAAGCGACCAAAAAAATAAAAATAGGGGCCACAATTGTTACTACACTCGCCATCGCAGCATTCAAGCTGCCGCCAGGAGCAACGCTTTCCTTCAACCTTACCGCTTGTGGCAAGGTAGGAGATTCAACGGTATGCGGCTCAGCGGTCCAGAACATCACAACCAATTCACCGCCTTCGTCTTGTAAGTTATGCGTTGCTATTCTAATAGAGTCTTCAATCCATTCTCAGCAAATGTGTAAATCCGATTCAGTCCAACTTCCTTTGTTAATAATGCTACGGCCACTGTATTAAATTTTAACTCTTTATCATATGATTAAACCTGCCCTTTTCTTCATCACAAAGGTGTTTTCGCAGTCAGCCCTAGCAGTGGCATTACTCTTCAAACACTGTTCACATTTGAAGCTTCATACTGCAATGATGATGCTCCGGACAAGCCTTTGAAATACATTTTTGGTTTCCTTGACGAAAGTGGTAAGGAAAATGCAATAAATGATGCTGGAGAAGATAGTCAGTTATCAGATTATAAGTCCATGCCAGGTTAGTATCTTCATGTTTAGCTATGAAGAACTTCGAAAATCTAAAAAGTGTTTATTCTAATGTGTTTTGTGAATATGGAAAACAACCAGAATAAGCTTTCAATAGAAACGTTTAACGAGGAATATAGTTGTATCAGTGCTGTATTAACAACGGGGCACGATGGGCACAGTGCCAAGGGCCCCTAGTGTTTGTAGGGCTCCAAATCTCCTGGAATAGCTCGATTTTTTCAAAAATGGATTGTGACCAGAGCCCAGAAAATATTGCGGTCGCACGGTCATTGACCGGAGGAAGATTTGAAACACAATAGAAGAATGGAGGAAGGTTTTGGGAAAAAAATTTTACAGAGTCGACTGGCGTCGCGAGACACTAGGTTTTGGGGGAGACAAGATTAATACTGCCAATGACATCTTAGAATGAGCTCTGGATGCACTCATTTTTTTGTAAGAAACAAAGGTCGCTGTTGAGTACTCCAGGACTCTGATTGTGCCATGTGATAAAAATCCAAATTTTAGGCAAACATATTTTACTTTTTGCCCACCTGCAGCCATCATCGCATTGCATCATTTTTTCAAAATAATCAAATGACCATGCTACTAATATGTACGAGAAACTCTCTGGGGAGCCTGCAAGATTTTAAGAAATTGGCAAATGTGCACCCTACGCCTTCCGTCCCCCTAGTTTGCTCAATTTGATTGGTATCAAAGTAGCTGAACGCTGTCTCCGAGTTGTTTCGTTATTTTTTTCACTGGTAGAGAGAGAGAGTGTGCATCTTTCTCAGCTTGCAAATATCGCTTTAGTATTCTTAAAAATTAGTAAAAAACAAGTTTCTTTGTTAAAAAGGGAAAACGAAAGTGATAGAAAGGGAAGTACGAACATTACGTTTGAAAAGCAAGCCTATTGCATATTTCGTATTGAAGCATATTTTTGAGGGACATGCTGCTGAAATGTTTTCAAACACAAAGATTTGACTCATTTTTTAAAAAAAAATTCACACCTATTGTAGGAAAGGAAGAAAGCTAGGACCACCATAAAGAAAGGAATTCTGGGATGTAAAGGGTGTGCCTTGCAGATCAACATATTTTATTGAATAGATTCTAAAAGATACGTGCGAGGAAAGTTTGGGAACAATTTAGCTGTAAATTATTATTACTTCTTTAGTTTTAATTGATTTAATTAAATTTAGGAATACTGACTGCATATGTCAAGGTGATGGACAAAAACGGGGACAGTGTACGTCTTGAGTTCACAATCAACGTCAGCAAGCGTGCAATCCCGCCCTCTGAGGTCACAGCACAGGTTTCAATCATAGCTGACACAGCATCTATTGACATCACTGTTGCAGCATGTAAATAGCTCTTTTAATAATATATCATATTGATAAAAGCTCTTTACTTCCCTTGCAAAAATAAGACTCTTCCCTTCTTACAGTTTTTCTCCACAAATACGATTTCTATCAGAGCTACGTGATTCAAGAAGTTTATTTTCATTGGATGGATTTTAAACGTTTCATTGGCTAAATGTCCGCTGATTATAAATCTTTTCTAGCTAGTGTTAATAACAAATTTTTTGTTTGAATATTGTTTTTCGATTACAGATTTCTAAATTCTGATCCATAATAACATTTCTTATAGTTTCTCACCTTTAGTTATTTTTGATGATGATAATAATAACAATGATTCATAATTTTTATATTGTTGTTTCTCTCTTTGCTTTGTTTATACTTGCATTAATTTAGCTTTTTTCATCGTTGTTTCTCAGACCAAATAACGATTCTGATCGAATCAAGTGATGTAATCGCTGATGAAAACAGTAAGGAAGCCGAAGAAAAACGACAAGCTCAATCAACCGCTCTTGCAGTGGTAAGAAAAAAATAGCAAAACATTTTCCCGTCTTAATAATTTTCCTATATCGTGTTTCAATACTTCGCTTTTTACATTCAATTATATCCAAAATATCCTTTTCAATCAACTAATTTAATTTACTGGATGGGACATGGTGTTTCTGTAGTGCCATTAATGTTCTTCCGTGGAAGTGATTTCTATCAAATCTTGCAAAGGGCTATTGAGGGTTTGACATGAAACATTCAAAGCTTTTTTTGTATCTTTACATTGGTTTTCGTAAAATTCTATCTTTCAACTATTTAGTGGTCAAAATTACTAATAAGAAACGTTTTTTATTTTTAGGTTAGTAGAAATACAATCAGTGTGAAAACAAGTTCACAGAAGTTGATCGTCGCAATTTCAGTTAAATCCTGTTTCAAGGGAATGACAAAGAAGAACGCACGCCCGGAAATGGTTAATACTATGTCAAAAATCTTTGTACAGTTTGTTGTTACCGAAAAGAAAACTTCACGTAGAAGGAGATCTGTAACACCAGCACCAGTCACACCGATAACAGTGTCAGAGGTAAATATTTCATTACTTTTATCCGTTAGAGGCAAAAAAGATATGTGGCCAGTGGCGGCAATTATGGCGAGCATTGGGGAGTCTCAGGAAGCCCTCACCAATCAGCGTTCTCGTCGGGAATTTCGGGCTTTCGTCAGATAATTGTTTAAACGTTTAACGTGCGACACAAGGATTAATTTAAGGTGCAGTGATGACCAATTTGTGCAGTGATGAATCAAAAATGTGCAGTGGTGAATTACTTCACTTTAGAAATACTCCAAATATTACTGATTTGGATGTTTTTAGAATAAAGACAAATGAATACAAACTATAATCAAGAGTCAAATAAGATAATAGAATCAAATTGATGTGTTCTGGTAAGATTTATACATAATCAGTGGCAGCTGTAGTTAGGCCAAATTACACTGAAAATGTCCCTGAAAACAATGTTAAACATTGTTGGTCCGTCCAAAAGAGGTCCAGTCAAAACTTAGCCACACCCTTAACCACACCCTATTGGTCCCAAAAACCTGCGTTTTAGGCTGTTTTGTGCAGTAATGAAAATTCCTTAAATTAATGCCTGGTGCGACATACCTACTTTTAAAGTGCAGTGATAACAAATTTGTGCAGCGATAGAATGCCTTTTGTATTGACAAAGAGATAAAGTATGTAGTGATAAAACTGTAAGTTATTGTCAAAGAGAGCGAATTTTCTGTATTTTTCACATACTTTATTAGCCAGGGACACAAAAAGAGGGGACTGAGGGGATCAGATTCCTTAGGGCCTCAAGGTGTAGGGAACCTCAAGGAGTGAAGAAGTCGATTTTAAGAATTGAGTTGATCATTATACTATTTTAAGCGAAAGATGATGATTGCAAGAAATCATTCTTGAGTGTATTTTAATCTAATCTAAGGGCGTGTTTGCCAAAATTTTCTGCTCGCTTCGATCGCAGATGATCTGCATGTTCCCCTTTTACCCCAGGAGCTTTATAACCTCTTTGTACTCTTGAACATACGTGATGCACTATTAGCCAGTACTAAATAATCAAACAAACATAATATGACAAAATCAAAACTGCTTGCGAATTGCATATCTTATTTCCATTCCGCAAAGATTAGCCAAATTTTCCATCGAATTCTTTCAAACAGAAGTTATTTTCAAACATATGTCCCACTGAAGAAAGCGATGAAACTATGTAGAAAATTACAAAGAAGAAAGACAATATAAAAAACAGAAAACATCAAAAAGAATTATCTACATATGATGCTCAAATTACTCATTTTAAATTGGTTATCAGTGTTTATTTCATGAAAGCCTGTAATGACAAATGTTACCATTTCACAACAGTATTCACGTATTCGTGATACGTATTCGTGAAACAGTATTCATGAAAAATATATCACTCCCTCCTTCCAATGCTAAATTGCCATAAAAAATTTCCCAAAAAGCAAGAAAAATCTAAAGTCACTGTTAATAACTTCATTTGTCAGTGTTAGGAGATTGTTTCATAAAGATTGCTTGATCAAATTTGTCTCTTTTATAATTATTTTTATAATCTCTCCTAGGCAGAAACCTACCTGGAGCCGTTCCGTACCCTTGATCCAAATAAAACAGACAATGACACTCTAACCGCAAAGAATAACTTTCTCATCCTCTTGCCCAGCCTCCTCAAAGGCATGTGCAGAAACTCGCTGTTCAATGTCCCTGCTTCCGTGGCCAAAACTACGACTGCCGTCCTCCAAACTTTCAAAGTTGATTTCGGTTCAACCGTTAACAGTGAGATTCAACTGGGATGCACTGACTGCACGGATATGATTAAAAACGCCTCTTACTTGCAGCTCGGACAGACGCTAATTGACCAATATTCTTCATTTGTTTGCAATCCTAACGGTGAGAACTGCACAGGAGCTTGCATTGCATCTGCGCAGGTTAGTAGAGTCAGCATTTTATGCAGCATTTCGGCAGTAATATGACAGCGAACGTTTTATCTTGTTTAATGATGTATTGAAATTTTTAACTCGGTTACACTGGTGTTTAATTATCGTCAAGCTAATTATATATTTTTACAATAATTGAAATCTTCTCTGAATTGGACTGTTTATAAATGATAAGTGGAAAGAAGCAAGCATTTTCTACAATAGGGGTTTTCCGGCGTTCTAATGGGCGTGGCCTAAAAAATTTTGGTCACGCCCTTTTCAGCCCCCCTACTTTATATTAGTGCGCGAAGCCTGAATTGATTACAGTGTCCTTATCTAATGCTTTTGGTCCTTTTGAACTACATATATCGAAAAGAAGAACCGTGTGAATTGTGGCAAAAATGATTAGTACTTCTGTGCTCTTCAATAGGAGGCTTCTTCTATTATCGGCCTCGTTTTGGGCCTCGAGTATTCCAGACTTCTTCATTGACATTTACAAAACTCGGATTAAACTTTACTCAAATCGTGCAAGTCCAGCTGTTGCTAGCCTTTGATTTTAAGGTGATAAAAAGTTGAAATTTGTTAAAGGATTTTCTTGTCAGCAGTGACTAGAGATATGAAGTTGTGCTCAAATTAATTTATATATTGAAGTTTTTATTCTTATTTTCAATTTAAGGCATTAATATTTAATAGTTTTATTAATCTATTAAATATTCCGTGTCATTGATTGTATCAAGTTTTGCTTGCAAGCTGTATGGCTACAGTCTCGTTTCTGATCAAGAACTAAATCCAGTTCATTTCGAAAGCAAGAACAATATTTGAAATTTCTTTTTTAAATTCAGTGTACATCTTTGCTGTTTGTCAACCTAAAATTGAAGTTAAGGTCTCTATACTTTGTTATTGACAGCAATAAATTCTTACGTAACTGTCTCCTAACGGAAGAAATTCTTACCAGTTAATCTTTTGTTGACAAAATGGCAGGTTTGATTCAAGATAGGAAAGACAAACAAAGAGGCACAATTCATTAGATCATTGTCGTAGCATCGAAAATTCCATGTGTATTGACTTACGTACCATACCAATTTTTAGCCTTCATTAGTATCCTCATGTGTAATTTTTTCAACATAGATGCCGCTGGATTACCTATCAACTCCTCTTGTTTCAAAACGTCTCAGTGCTGTTCTTCTCATTCAACTTTGGAATCCTGACGAAACGTATGCAGCTGAAGAGCTAACTCCTTCGGCACTTGCAAACCCAATGATTGTTAAGGTGCCTCTCCAGACTACAACACTGGCTACATACGTGGTAAGTTACTGTGACAGTATTTCTAACCATTCATCATGTAAGCTAGATCATATGTATTGGGTAAGGCATTCACTTCGATTAGCTATTAACAAATCCAGACCAGATTTGAAAGATTGACTGTGCTCCACCACTTGGGGATAAAATTTAGTGAATTGGTCCCATATAGGACTGGCTCTGGGCTCAAGTTTTGCTTCAATGCCTGTACACCAAACTCTTTGGCACTAAGCTTGCCAATCCCCCTATGTCTCAAATGTCTCATCTCAATTACGATGTCTCAAAACCTTAACAGCAGTTTTTAGCCTTGCAAAACAAGTGCAAAAAGATCGCTGTGAAAACAATCAGTTCTCTTAAGCTTTCATATTTCATCTCACATGATGTATCCATGCATAAAATCACATTTATTTTGCCGTTCTGCAGTGCAAACTTTGGGATCCAACATCAAAGACGTGGGTCGAATCTAATGCAATGACGGTGTCACAGACTCTAGTAACTGTTAGCAGCACCAGCTACATCAAATGTGCCATCAACAGAACTGGCTATGTCTCTATATTCGAGGGACCGCCATTGCGTATGTGTTTATTTGTTCTTCTTTCCACTATTCTCTCTTATAATAATGAAAGTCTAGCTTGCTCATCAGAAATATTTGAACTATTTACAATCTTGACGATATGATTACTGTAGCCAGCAAGGCCTTTCTTGGACGTCATAGTTACCTTGAATGGTTTCGCGTGTATTTTTATGATTGATGAAACCGATCCTAAGCTCTATTCAAATATTCATGCTTTGATTGGTTATTTTCTTAGCAACAACAGTACCACCTACCACGCCTTCAACACCACCAACAACAACGCAGTCGACAGCGGGAAAACCAAGAATCAAGTGCCGGTTCTCCTTTGCTCTCACATGCTCAAGCTACTTTAACTCATCGACGAAAGACAAGTTTGAAAAGTCAGTCAAATCTGAGTGTGCAAAGAAAATGAATGTACAAGAGCGAGCATTGGAGAATTTTCAAGCGACCTGTGGAAGCATAATCATCAGTTTCGATATCGTTGGCTTGGCATCAAATGCCACCCTTGCATCGGTTAATGCCTCTGTGCATCTTTTGAAGGTAAGGTCAATGTGAAGAATGCAGGTTTTTGATTGTCAAGAAAACTGTTTTCTCGTCTCGTCTTGACGATATACTGTCTAATACACTGGTTTTCCATGATATCAAAGTATGGAATATTTTAGGTGACCATGTATGTACATTAGGACTCCCTACCTTACATTAGCATCTTGTCTTTAAACGTCACTAAAGTTGGTTTGTTTGTTTTTAGTCTCTGGTTGAGAGTGGCTCACTGAGCATCAAATTATATGACAATCGGACCATAACAGCCAGCACGTCCGGTTTCATTATCGTATATCCGACTACAACCGGACCGCCTACAACTGCACCGGCCACAACCATCGCCACAACCAAAAAGACTATCCCCAAAAAGGAAGACAAAGGCTTGTCCGGAGGAGCGATTGCTGGTATTGTGATTGCGGTCCTTTTCGTGATTGCAATTGCAGCTGGTCTGGTGTACTACTTTGTTTTCCGAAAACATACGAAAATGGATCCGACTGTAGATCCAAATGATAATGCTGTTGAGCTACATTCGAAGCAAGGTAAGGGCACCAAATTGCAAACAAGGTCACCAGTGGATTCTCACTGGATTAGTTTGTAGATAGACCAACTGGATTTTTCCAACTGAAACAATTTTTGTTTCATCTTAAGAACTTTTCTTCAAAATGAAATAAAGAGCACTGTTGAACGAAAAACTATGGCACAGTAAAATAGAATAATGGCACAGTAAAAGCAATATGTAAACCACCGTTAGTGACAAAGCCACTCTAAGCACTTACCTACGTTGATCAAAATTAATTTTCAGCTCAGACTAACAAATGACATTCATTCTAGGACCAACAAACCCTGGCTATCAAGAATCAGTATGAGCTCTAGACGGTTGCTAAGTGAACAAGAAATCAACCACTTTCACGTGATGATGTACACAGACACTTCAAAAGCGTGGCTTTTACTGTGTATAATGTAAATGTTGGACATAACAAGCTTAATCTGAATTAACCTGTGTTGGTAAATTCTAAACAAAGCTTTTCCAGGCTCCCCTTTTCGGAAAATGCATTAGCGTAGTGCTCGGCCATTTTTCTAAAGGTTCCCATTATAAAATGGGTTGTTTCGTATTTAAATATCGTTCTCCAGTTCTTCCAAGGCAGGCATACGCTGACTTCTTTACCGACCATTCCATAAAAATGCATTAAAAATACATAGAGAGCTTCTTTGAAGATAAGACCTATCCATTAAAGAGACAGACATATCATTACATCCACTTCTTATAACGTTAACCTCGAGCCTAGCTATTCGATTTATCTACTAACACAGCATTGTTGCGAACTATGCACTTGGTGACATTGTTACCACTTTTAACTGACGCCAGAACGAAAGTTTTGCAGGTAGAAAAGTAGAGTAACATGAGTAAATTACTAGGGGGATCCTGCACGAACAAAGAATAGAGGTTTCAATGTAGAATTTTCAATCAAATGTTGATATGCTGTTTCAGCGAGTCATTATCAAGGTAGCCTAACATTTGTGTCATGACATACAATTATGCTACCGAAAAAGCTGAAATTATTCTTCTCTAAAAAGACCTTGAGTTTCTAAGAAACAGTTTTTGTATTTATCTTGATGAACTCAGAACGTTGAAAAAGATAAAAGCTATTGGGTCAGGTCTGCTTTTTTAGAGAATAAAAAGAAATTTGTTTCGGCTTCAGGTGCAGAATCTCCAGCTCTTAATGGGACTCGTAAAGACATTTAACATTCAACTTGTAAATTGTTATGTCGTTTAATTTTCAGTTTTACATCAGTTATTATTTTTTGGTTTTTCCATCCAGTCTAAATCATACACATAGCAACATCTCGTCTTTTTGTAAAAATTTGTATCTTGATAGGAAGATGATCGTGTAGTTTGTTTTAAAAATTGTGTATAGGGAATCTTAACTATCTAACTGTTGCTTTATCATAAGTTTTGTTTAATTGTATTGCAACTGTAGGCATACATGAGCATAAAGGGAATTACGAAATGATTTCACTTCTCAACTCCAAACAGCCGATAATTGAAGCAATCTTAAGAAAAATATAACCGGCGAGATATTGAAGACATTTTGGATGCATGTAACCAATTCCGTTAATCTTTTCTCTTAAAAAAGAAGCCTACGCAAGACCAGTGTTTTACCTGAATTGCTCCATTTTATAAAACATACAAATCACCTCTTTATTTCTACTTTGCACAAGACATTGTGCGCCGAAATCATTCCTTTAATCCCAGATTTTGTCATTGAATTAAACATCCTTTGATTTTATCAATGCTTTCTGCCCGAATCAATTAGAGAAAGAAACACCTTTAAGATATCTGTTTGCGAGGGACTTTTTTTCTGTTTATGAAGAGTAACACTATTATAGAAAATGTTTGTAACAGCTTTGCAATACAATTAGCATATGTAGTTTTT
>NW_027019698.1:9579717-9723827 GCF_013076305.1 Rhopilema esculentum | reverse complement strand
GTTTTTTAGAAAAACTACATATGCTAATTGTATTGCAAAGCTGTTACAAACATTTTCTATAATAGTGTTACTCTTCATAAACAGAAAAAAAGTCCCTCGCAAACAGATATCTTAAAGGTGTTTCTTTCTCTAATTGATTCGGGCAGAAAGCATTGATAAAATCAAAGGATGTTTAATTCAATGACAAAATCTGGGATTAAAGGAATGATTTCGGCGCACAATGTCTTGTGCAAAGTAGAAATAAAGAGGTGATTTGTATGTTTTATAAAATGGAGCAATTCAGGTAAAACACTGGTCTTGCGTAGGCTTCTTTTTTAAGAGAAAAGATTAACGGAATTGGTTACATGCATCCAAAATGTCTTCAATATCTCGCCGGTTATATTTTTCTTAAGATTGCTTCAATTATCGGCTGTTTGGAGTTGAGAAGTGAAATCATTTCGTAATTCCCTTTATGCTCATGTATGCCTACAGTTGCAATACAATTAAACAAAACTTATGATAAAGCAACAGTTAGATAGTTAAGATTCCCTATACACAATTTTTAAAACAAACTACACGATCATCTTCCTATCAAGATACAAATTTTTACAAAAAGACGAGATGTTGCTATGTGTATGATTTAGACTGGATGGAAAAACCAAAAAATAATAACTGATGTAAAACTGAAAATTAAACGACATAACAATTTACAAGTTGAATGTTAAATGTCTTTACGAGTCCCATTAAGAGCTGGAGATTCTGCACCTGAAGCCGAAACAAATTTCTTTTTATTCTCTAAAAAAGCAGACCTGACCCAATAGCTTTTATCTTTTTCAACGTTCTGAGTTCATCAAGATAAATACAAAAACTGTTTCTTAGAAACTCAAGGTCTTTTTAGAGAAGAATAATTTCAGCTTTTTCGGTAGCATAATTGTATGTCATGACACAAATGTTAGGCTACCTTGATAATGACTCGCTGAAACAGCATATCAACATTTGATTGAAAATTCTACATTGAAACCTCTATTCTTTGTTCGTGCAGGATCCCCCTAGTAATTTACTCATGTTACTCTACTTTTCTACCTGCAAAACTTTCGTTCTGGCGTCAGTTAAAAGTGGTAACAATGTCACCAAGTGCATAGTTCGCAACAATGCTGTGTTAGTAGATAAATCGAATAGCTAGGCTCGAGGTTAACGTTATAAGAAGTGGATGTAATGATATGTCTGTCTCTTTAATGGATAGGTCTTATCTTCAAAGAAGCTCTCTATGTATTTTTAATGCATTTTTATGGAATGGTCGGTAAAGAAGTCAGCGTATGCCTGCCTTGGAAGAACTGGAGAACGATATTTAAATACGAAACAACCCATTTTATAATGGGAACCTTTAGAAAAATGGCCGAGCACTACGCTAATGCATTTTCCGAAAAGGGGAGCCTGGAAAAGCTTTGTTTAGAATTTACCAACACAGGTTAATTCAGATTAAGCTTGTTATGTCCAACATTTACATTATACACAGTAAAAGCCACGCTTTTGAAGTGTGTACATCATCACGTGAAAGTGGTTGATTTCTTGTTCACATAGCAACCATCTAGAGCTCATACTGATTCTTGATAGCCAGGGTTTGTTGGTACTAGAATGAATGTCATTTGTTAGTCTGAGCTGAAAATTAATTTTGATCAACGTAGGTAAGTGCTTAGAGTGGCTTTGTCACTAACGGTGGTTTACATATTACTTTTACTGTGCCATTATTCTTTTTAACTGTGCCATAGTTTTTCGTTCAACAGTGCCCTTTATTTCATTTTGAAGAAAAGTTCTTAAGATGAAAAAAAATTGTTTCAGTTGGAATAATCCAGTTGGTCTATCTACAAACTAATCCAGTGAAAATCCACTGGTGTCCTCGTTTGCAATTTGGTGCCCTCACCTTGCTTCGAATGTAGCTCAACAGCATAATCATTTGGATCTACAGTCGGATCCAGCTTCGTGTGTTTTCGGAAAACAAAGTAGTACACCAGACCCGTTATTTTTGCAATCAAGAATAGCAGTTTAACAAAGGGTGGCTGCGCATGGGTGATATTCGAATTTCATAGCAGCGACCAGTCACGCTTTCGTCAAGCCGAAAGCAAAAGGCTTTTGTTGGCCGCACACGAGAAGCAAAGTGCCACGAGTAGAAAAAATTATCAAATTTTTTTCTTATTTTAACTTTTTGTTATGAATGAATAAATCCTCTCAAATTTTATAAATTATCATTGATAGCATTTGGCTAAGCAAAATGCTGTAGTGTGCTTTAAGATATTTCGTAAAAAATAAGTGCTTCTCATCCTGTTCTGATATATTTAGGAACTTGTACTTTTTGAAACTTTTCCATTGTTCATTAGATATTGTGAATTAAAACATTTTTTACATTTTATTTTCAACCAATAATTAACATTGTAGCCTTTTAAGTAATCATTTAAGTTTTATGCCGTTTCGCTGTGTTGAAGTTGATTTGGGGTGAATTCGAACTATATGTTTTTGCATTATTGCATAAAATTTTTTTCTGTACCAATTGTATTTTGTATTTGTGCGACTGAACTTTATTTGTGCGATTGAATTTTTTCTCAAGCTATGAAATTATATTTGTAAGTTGCAGTTGTGAGTCACCATACATACCTAATGGTAGTCTTCAAAGACCGTGACGTAACCAGTTCGACGTATGGCGCATGCAATGTAGCTGGTGTCACTTAAAGTTATTATCTGTGACAGTGTTACTGCACCAGATTCATCCCATGTCTTTGTTGTTGGATCCCACAGCTTGCACTGCAGAAACACGAAAATGAGTCAAGGTATTGATAAAGAACGTTAGTTGCAATAAAAGATCTTAAAGCCAGAACTACCAATAATGGTATCAGATAATTAAGTTTTCAAGGGCCTAAAATCTGGAATTCACTCTCGTAATCAATAAAGACAGCACAAAATACTAGACAATTTAAGAATTTGATCAAAACTTGGTTCCTTGAAAACAAATGCGCATGCTCGTTTTGCAGTAAATGAACTTTCTTATACAATCCTTGAAATTGCTTCATGTTAGTCTTAATTAGTGTATATTCACTATTGTAAAAACTAACGTTAAATAATCTACAATACAATAAAAAGAGGGATGAATAAAGGTCAGCAAAGTGAGTGACTGCCGTCAAAGGTTTGAGACATCATCCCAGAGATACGTGGATTGGCAAACTGGTTGCCAAAGTGTTTGGTGCTCATTAATTTATTTGACTCAAGGCAAACCTTCAAATTGGCATTCGACAAGAAACGAGAACTTTAAGTCAGCTCTGATTAAGAAAAATCTCTGATGTTCATCGACAAATGGCGAAGGTTATACCGAGGGGCAATTCACTCTTGAAAATAGCGAACGAGATTTTCCCTAAAACAAAAGGATTTCTGGGGATTGTCAGATAAAACAATAGGATTTTCACAAAAGGTGTACGAGATTTTCTTGGAGTGATTTGCTCCTCGGGTTATACACTTGAAATGGATAAAAACACAGCTAATCTGTCAAATCCGGTCTGGAAACGAAAGCCTTGCTAGGCTCACTGCCTTACCCAATGAAGACGTTCCAACTTACCTGACCTGACTTACCAACTTGGTGGTAGTATAAGATGCAGTAACTTACCACGTATGTAGCCAGTGTTGTAGTCTGGAGAGGCATCTTAACAATCATTGGGTTTGCAAGTGCCGAAGGAGTTAGCTCTTCAGCTGCATACATTTCGTCAGGATTCCAAAGTTGAATGAGAAGAACATCACTGAGACGTTTTGAAACAGGAGGAGTGGACAGGTAATCCAGCGGCATCTATGTTGAAAAAATTACACATGAGGATACTAATGAAGGCTAAAAAGTGGTATGGTACGTAAGTCAATACACAAAAAACATGTCATCTTTGATGCCACGACAATGATCTAATGAATTGTGCTTCTTTGTTTGTCTTTCCTATCTTGAATCAAACCTTTAAGCTACCATATTCACCACTAAAGATTAGCTGGTAAGAATTTTTTATCATTAACTACGTTAGGAGACATTAACGTAAGAATTTGTTGTTGTCAATAACAAAGTAAAGAGATATGAACATCAATTCTGGGACCGTACACCAGTCAAGATGTGAGAGGGCTAAAAGGGCCACACCCTCTAGAACGTTGGAAAATCCCTCTTTTAGAAAATT
The DNA here is from genome assembly GCF_013076305.1 of Rhopilema esculentum. Next base: position 9,719,655 of record NW_027019698.1, on the reverse strand, counting down.
TTTGTTTCATTTCTACTGAAGCTATATAAACAGTCTGGTTCAGAGAAGACATCAATAGCTATAAAAATACATAAAATTAGCTTGGAGATAATAAAACATCAAGGAAAACACCTAGAAAATAAACAAAAAGGTTCCCAGTCAAGAAAAACTGCTACTACTTAGGAGTATACTTTCCAATGTTGTGTTAGAGCATAGTTAGAGTAAACTTCCCAAAAAATGTTCCAACCTATTATTTCAAAAACGGGGAGGGACTATAGCCCCAATTAGTCCAATGGCTGCGCGGTGCCTGCATCAATTTTTGGTTGACAAACAGCAAGAATGTACACATAAATAAAGAAATAAACTTCAAATGTTGTCCTTGCTTTCGAAATGAACTTAGTTCTTGTTCAGAAACGAGATTGTATACATACAGCTTGCAAGCAAAACTGGATACTATCAATAAAATGATATAACAATTATCCAAGATTAATAAAAAAAATTCAAGACATAAATTAGTCTGAGCAAAACTTCTTATCTCTAGTCACTTCTTACCAAGAAATCCTTTTACCAATCTCAACCTTTTTATCAACCTAAAATCAAATGCTAGCAAAAGCTGAACTTGCACAGTTTGTGTCAAGTTTAAATTTGAGTTTTGAAAATGTCAAAGAAGAAGTCCGGCATAATCGATGCCGAAAACGAGGACATTAATTGAAGAACCCTCTTTTTGAAGAGCATAGAAATACTTATCTTTTTGCTAAAAATCACACGGTTTTTCTTTTTGATACATGTAGTTCAAAATGATCATAAGCATTAGATAATAACATTGTATTAGGAGAGTCATGTTTTACGAATGTCATACTGTAAAAGCTTTATCAAGCCTCTATCAAGCTTTATCAAGCCTCTATCAAGCTTTATCAAGCCTCTATCAAGCTTTATCAAGCCTCTATCAAGCTTTATCAAGCCTCTATCAAGCTTTATCAAGCCTCTATCAAGCTTTATCAAGCCTCTATCAAGCTTTATCAAGCCTCTATCAAGCTTTATCAAGCCTCTATCAAGCTTTATCAAGCCTCTATCAAGCTTTATCAAGCCTCTATCAAGCTTTATCAAGCCTCTATCAAGCTTTATCAAGCCTCTATCAAGCTTTATCAAGCCTCTATCAAGCTTTATCAAGCCTCTATCAAGCTTTATCAAGCCTCTATCAAGCTTTATCAAGCCTCTATCAAGCTTTATCAAGCCTCTATCAAGCTCCTCTCTTTAGCTCCTGATGTCAAACAAAGAAAGTGCTAAATGTGAGAATTTAGTGGAAATTGATAATGCTTCCGCTTCCAGTTTCTAATTTCATACGATTAAGAGTCAAGGTTTTCTCACTTAGTTGTGCTTTTACTGTCTCTAGACACCTTCACAGTGGACACAATGCTGGGTATGTTCTTGAGGGCATTATAATTGATCAATTTTGAAGCTGCTAGCAAAGCTTTTTGAGAACATTTGTATGATATCCTGGTAACAAAAAATGCATAAGAACATTTTTTTGACACTTTAAAATTTGATTTATTAATAAGCCCCCTTCTTTCTAATTAGCCCCTTCTCTAATAAGTCCAATCCTCTCTAATTAGCCTCTTATTCTTTTAAGACCCCTTAAAGCACTAAAAAAATAAATAAACTTCCCCAGGCTTAATAGAGCTTTTACAGGATGCCAATTTATTAGCGTTGTTTTCCCATTAGTTCGCTGTCATATCACTGCCGAAATACTGCAGAAAATGCTGACTCTACTAACCTGAGCGGATGCAATACAAGCTCCTGCGCAATTTTTACCATTAGGGTTGCAAACAAATGAAGAATATCGGTCAATTAGCGTCTGTCCGAGCTGCAAGTAAGAGGCGTTTTTAATCATACTCGTGCAGTCAGTGCATCCCAGTTGAATCTCACTGTTACCGGTTGAACCAAAATCAACTTTGAAAGTTTGGAGAACGGCAGTCGTAGTTTTGGCCACGGAAGGAGGTACATTGAACAGAGAGTTTCTGCACATGCCTTTGAGGAGGCTGGGCAAGAAGATGAGAAAGTTATTCTTTGCGGTTAGAGTGTCATCATCTGTTTTATCTGGATCAAGGGTATGGAATGGTTCTAGGTAGGTTTGTGCCTATAAGAGATTAAAAAATAATTATAGCTAAAAAAACAAATTTGACGAAGCGATTTCTAAGAAACAGTCTCCTATAACTGTTAATTCAAATCACAAAAAGTGACTTCAACCTTTCCTGCTATTTGGGAAATCATTTCATGGCAATTAAGGGACGGGAGGAAAACAATTTTTGCCAAGCACGAAAACCCTATAAACTTGTGCACAGCAAGTGATTACTGTTGTGAAAGGGAAATATTTTTTAGCACATGCTATCATAAAATAAAAACTTAAAACAATTTTTTTGCAAAATGAGTAGTAAAAGCACAATATCTGGAGGGGCTAAATAAATTATTGCGCGTAAGGCCTGCGTACCTAACGCCCTATTCACACGATACTAGATACACTTTTGTATCGAATTTTAACCCATTCCGATACGGAATTTAGTCCTGTTCACACGATACCGGTTCACACGATATTCACAAGACAATGCCACGCTCCGGGTTGTGAACCATAAATTATTGTTAAAAATGTTTCTACGTCTACATAAAAATCGCTTTGAGGTCGTGCGAAAAGAACGCCTATGCGGTAGCAAAAGCGACGCGATACAAAATGAATCCGCTATCGTGTAGACAGAACAGTTACACAGGGCACAAGGGTCTTAAGTTTGGAAACCCTTGTCTTGTAGCTTCTCCGCAACTTCCCTTTTAAGCAGTGGCGAATCTAGCTTTACCAGAATCTGCACTTAAATATCTACAATATACATTAACTACAAAAAACTTCGTCGTGACATAATTTCGGACAAATATTTTGACAAAATTTTCTTTGACTAAATTCAAAATGAGACGAAATTTTGTCACTACGAAATTCGTGCATTCAAGAGTTTTGAGAATTCGCATAGAAAAATTACACGAGGTTAGGAATCAAAATTATGTATCCTTCTGATCTATTCAATATCTAACTCGGTGGCGTAGCTAGGGGCGGACGCCATCCCTAATCGCAAAAAATCTCGTTGGTTTGATTGAAAAAGGCTTTATCTTTGGTCCAAAGGGGTGAGGACCCCAATATTCCATGCTCAACTTGCCTTGCCCAACCCCTCCTCTCAACCTTACCACCCTGGCTACACTACTGTTCTAATTGTGTTCTGTTCTAACTGTATTCTAACTGTGTTCTGTTCTAATTGGCTACACTTCTACTCTAACTTTACTCCACTGTGCTATTTCTTTCATTCGTTCAAGGTTCTGCACTTTTCAACCAAGATTTTGAATTCTACAAAACGCACAATTTAGAGACCAACTTTTCCTGTTGGATATGGTCTTTTGCTATCCGAATCTTATACCTAAATTTAAACTTATACTTTTAATTATACTCTTTTCATATAAACTTTCATTTCTTAAAGATTTAGGTTAGAGACTCCGGTACCTATGGGATTGAATATAAAGCTACCTGTGTGACTTTGCCTCTGAAAATTTGGCAATATGTTGTGGTTTGTCTTGTTTGCTACCTAGCTTCCAAAGGTAGTTTTTAGGACACTGAGAAGCTAATGCTTATTGAACAGTGTCCTGGTCCTTTCTCTCGATGTGACCACACCTCATGATTCCTACGCCTGGAATTACAGAGAGCTAGCGACTCTCCTCACTCTGGGTGAAAGTTTGGTCATGCCAGGGACTCGAACCACAGACCCTTGGGTCTCTAGTCAGCGCCTCTAACAACTGAACCATCCTCGCACAATGTTGTATTTTTTTGTCAAATATCCACGACGAAATGCTGAAAAGTTGTCCGAATGTTTCATCGACGAAGTTCTACGAAATTTTGACGAAATTTTTTGTTGTTAATGTACGTAGATTTAGGCCCAATGAAGATTCCAGAGAATAATTGCTTATTTGAATCATTATGCCCAATGGTTTCATCTGTTTTTACTTTGACATGACCACGACATGACAATGGTCAAGGTGTAACAAATTTCAGGAACACGTCAGAGAATAATGCATAAATATTAGAATATCAGCATAAGAGCCATACTACTAAAAATAAAAGGCTAATTAGCTTTGAAAATTGATCGTCAAAATATCAAGATAAAACTAGGGTGGCCATGCAAAGGGCTAGAAAAAACTCTTGATGGGTCATGCCCCCATAGTCCGCCCTAGAAATTCCACTGCCTTTGAGTTAGTCACATGTCTTCTTAACCGTTAAAAGTATTAATAAATTTACCTCTGACCCTGTTATCGGTGTTACTTGCGCTGGTGTTACAGATCTTTTTAAACGTGAAGTTGTCATTGCAGTAGCAACGAACTGTAAAAAGATTTTTGACATAGTCTTAACCATTCTAGGAGGCGCGTTCTTCTTTGTCATTCCCTTGAAACAGGATTGAACTGAATTAGCGACGACCGTCCTCTCCATGCTTGATTTCATACTGAATGTATTTTTACTAACCTAAAAAAGGAAACGTTTCTTATTAGTATTTTTGTATACTAGTAGCACAAAAATAGAAAAATAGAATTCTACGAAAACCTATGTTAAGAAACCAAAAAAACTTTGGACTTCTCTGCAGTAATAATTGTTAAGCCTTTGATAACTCTTCAATAATCTTCAAGAGCAGAAATGGAACCATAAAATAAATCAGTTTCCCATTAAACATACTCTTTGTTTCATTCAGTAAATAAAAATCTTTGATTTGAGTCAATATTTTGGATAGAATTGAATGTGAAAATACTATAGATTAAAACAACTTTATAGCAAAATTTTTAAAAGGAAAAATGTTTTTGCTTGTTTCTTCTTACCACTGTAAGAGCGGCTTCCTTACTGTTTACATCAGCGATATCGTCACTTGATGTTGTTGTTTTTAGTGCTGTTGAAGGTGCGGTTGTAGTGTTTTTGGTTGTGGCAATGGTTGTTGCCGGTCCAGCTGTAGACAGTTCGGTTGTAGCCGGTCCAGCTGTAGACAGTTTGGTTGTAGCCGGTGCAGTTGTTGCCGGTCCAGCTGTAGACAGTTCGGTTGTAGCCGGTGCAGTTGTTGGCGGTCCGGTTGTAGTCGGATATACGATAATGAAACCGGACGTGCTGGCTGTTATGGTCCGATTGTCATATAATTTGATGCTCAGTGAGCCACTCTCAATCAGAGACTAAAAACAAAGAAACCAACTTTTAAAGACGAGATGCTAATGTAAGGTAGGAAATCCTAATGTACATACATTGTCACCTAAAATATTCCATATTTGGTATCATGGAAAACCAGTGTATTAGACAGTATATCGTCAAGACGAGACGAGAAAACAGTTTTCTTGACAATCAAAAACCTGCATTCTTCACATTGACCTTACCTTCAAAAGATGCACAGAGGCAATAACCGATGCAAGGGTGGCGTCAAGACGAGACGAGAAAACAGTTTTCTTGACAATCAAAAACCTGCATTCTTCACATTGACCTTACCTTCAAAAGATGCACAGAGGCAATAACCGATGCAAGGGTGGCATTTGATGCCAAGCCAACGACATCAAACCTGATGATTATGCTTCCACAGGTCGCTTGAAAATTCTCCAATGCTCGCTCTTGTAGATTCATTTTCTTTGCACACTCAGATTTGACTGACTTTTCAAACTTGTCTTTCGTCGATGAGTTAAAGTAGCTTGAGCATGTGAGAGCAAAGGAGAACCGGCACTTGATTCTTGGTTTTCCCGCTGTCGATGCGTTGTTGTTGATGCTGTTGAAGGCATGGTAGGTGGTACTGTTGTTGCTAAGAAAATAACCAATCAAAGCATGAATATTTGAAGGAGCTCAGGATCGGTTTCATGAATCATAAAAATACACATAAAGCCATACAAGGTAACTATGACGACCAAGAAAGGCCTCGCTGGCTACAGTAATCATCATACCGTCAAGATTGGGCTAGACTGCAGTTTAGCAACCCAATTTTTTGTTTTCTGTCAGAAGTTGAATTGAATCGCTACAACCTAATAATAATTACAAAATAATAATAATAATAATAATAATCTCTTTATTTACAGTTGGTTTGAGCAATAGTTAATATACATAGATAATTATGTAAAACTAATAAATACCAACTATTTATATACATACATATTTTACAGTTACATTTGTCTCCATTCCAGGCATGTATGCCGTTTTTAAATTTGGATACGTTGTCCACATTTGTTATCGTATCAGGCAATGTGTTCCAGAGAATGCTCTCCGGGAATGCCAATAAGTTTATTCCAAATGATGTCAATTCCCTCTGTACGAAAAATTTTTTTATGAACGATGGACTTTCGTGATTTAATTATTTTTATATCTCTGTCATTAATTTCTGTAAGTTTTTGGTGTGGATGGCTATTTCATTGTTCTTTGTGAGGAGACATTCAAAGGTGGATTCATAATAAAAAACAGCGCGCGTAGTGCAAGTTTATGTACTCGATTTATCTCCCTATTACATTGCTTTCCACAGAAAATCCAAATGAGAGGACAATAGTTGAAATTTGATAGCAGAAAGGAATTGTATAGTAATTTTCCTTGCCTATATCTAGGGAGTTAGCCACCCTAGCAAAAATTGCTTTCACATTTTGATTTATCTTACGAAATAGAGTTTTGATGTGTTGTTCAAATCTAAGGCCAGCATCGATTGTGACGCCAAAGTTTAGCACTGTCTGATGAGTAGAAGGTATTTCCATTTATTTCAATGCAAATTCTTTTTCAAGTTTGGTTCCAAGGAGCATCATCTGGAACTTAGATGGATTATCTACCATTATGTTTGATTCGAACCATTTTAGAGCTTGACATAGATCTTCTTCTATGTCAATAATAATTCCATCCTAATCACTACCCTAAAGTTAATGGTATTGTCATCTGCAACATTGCAAAAATCTGTATTTTGGATGAAATATATCAAATCATTGACGTAAATGTTAAACAACAAAGAAGCCAAACAGAGCTTTGGGGTACACCTGATACGAAATCGAGCCACTCGGTGAAGGCGGATCCAATTTTTTCTAGCTGAAGACAATTATAGCCTCCAGACAAGTAAAATAGAAAACTGCGAGGAATTTGAAGGGGCTATCACGAAAATCCTTGATAAGCATGCCCCGAAGAAAACAGCGGTGGTCAGGGGAAACAACAAGCCTCATATGACTAAAGAGCTAAAGAAAACCATGATGACCAGAGCTAGGCTAAAATATATTGCAAATAAGACCAATAGACAGGAGGATATTGACAGAGACAAAGCTCAACGTAATCTTGTAGTTAAACTGAAAAGAAATGAAAAAAATGCTGTGAACTGGGGCACAGGCTAAGGTAGGGTTGATGTAAGAAAATTCAACGCTGTAACGATGACACGAGCAACGTTGACACGAGCAACGATGACACGAGCAACAGTGAGAATGAAGATTCGCAGAAAGACATTCGTTCATAACTGATATGGAATAAATTAATCAATTAATGATGAATTAACGGGGCTTTGGTGACGGTAGCCCCAAGATAGCAAAATAAACTGACGTATAACTGCAATTGTACGAAAGTGAATCCTTAACTGGCAAAATTTCTGTGATTTGAACTTTCGATTGTTTCAGAAAACAGGCTAGATCAAAAGGTTCAATTCAATTCATTTCAATTCAATTCAATTCAACTTCCGACCAGAAAACAAAAAGTGGGTCGCTAAAATGCAGTCGTCCCCAAGATTATAAGTAGTTCAAAATTTTTTAATGACCAAGCTAAACTTTCATTATCATGAGATAAAGTCATGGAAAGAAGAACAAATAAATACATACGCAATGGCGGCCCTTCGAATATAGAGACATAGCCAGTTTGGTTGATGGCACATTTGATGTAGCTGGTGTTACTAACAGTTATTAAAGTCTGTGACACCGTCATTGTACCAGATTCACCCCATGTCTTTGATGCTGAATCCCACAGCTTGCACTGCAGAAACATGAGAATGAGTCAAGGTATTGATAAAGAACGTTAGTTGCAATAAAAGATCTTAAAGCCAGAACTACCAATAATGGTATCAGATCATTAAGTTTTCAAGGGCCTAAAATCTGGAATTCACTCTCGTAATCAATAAAGACAGCACAAAATACTAGACAATTTAAGACTTTGATCAAAACTTGGTTCCTTGAAAACAAATGCGCATGCTCGTTTTGCAGTAAATGAACTTTCTTATGCAATCCTTGAAATTGCTTCATGTTAGTCTTAATTAGTGTATATTCACTATTTTAAAATCTAACGTTAAATAATCTACAATACAATAAAAAGAGGGATGAATAAAGGTCAGCAAAGCGAGTGACTGCCGTCAAAGGTTTGAGACATCATCCCAGAGATACGTGGATTGGCAAACTGGTTGCCAAAGTGTTTGGTGCTCATTAATTTATTTGACTCAAGGCAAACCTTCAAATTGGCATTCGACAAGAAACGAGAACTTTAAGTCAGCTCTGATTAAGAAAAATCTCTGATGTTCATCGACAAATGGCGAAGGTTATACCGAGGGGCAATTCACTCTTGAAAATAGCGAACGAGATTTTCCCTAAAACAAAAGGATTTCTGGGGATTGTCAGATAAAACAATAGGATTTTCACAAAAGGTGTACGAGATTTTCTTGGAGTGATTTGCTCCTCGGGTTATACACTTGAAATGGATAAAAACACAGCTAATCTGTCAAATCCGGTCTGGAAACGAAAGCCTTGCTAGGCTCACTGCCTTACCCAATGAAGACGATCTAACTTACCTGACCTGACTTACCAACTTGGTGGTAGTATAAGATGCAGTAACTTACCACGTATGTAGCCAGTGTTGTAGTCTGGAGAGGCATCTTAACAATCATTGGGTTTGCAAGTGCCGAAGGAGTTAGCTCTTCAGCTGCATACATTTCGTCAGGATTCCAAAATTGAATGAGAAGAACAGCACTGAGACGTTTTGAAACAGGAGGAGTTGACAGGTAATCCAGCGGCATCTATGTTGAAAAAATTACACATGAGGATACTAATGAAGGCTAAAAAGTGGTATGGTACGTAAGTCAATACACAAAGAACATGTCATCTTTGATGCCATGACAATGATCTAATGAATAGCGCCTCTTTGTTTGTATCTTCCCTCTCTTGAATCAAATCTTTAAGCTACCAAATTCACCACTAAAGATTAGCTGGTAAGAATTTTTTATCATTAACTACGTTAGGAGACATTAACGTAAGAATTTGTTGTTGTCAATAACAAAGTAAAGAGATATGAACATCAATTTTAGGTTGACAAAGAGCAATGATGTACAAATTATTTAAAGAAGAAATTTCAAATGTTGTTCTTGCTTTCGAAACGAACTGGATTTAGTTCTTGACTTCATCACCGGACTGTAGCAATACAGCTTGCAAACAAAACTTGATACTAGCAATAAGACGATGTATATGATAGATAAACGAGACTATCTAAATAAGAATAAAAACTTCAATATAGAAATAAATTTGAGCAGAACTTCTTATCTCCAGTCACTGCTTACTTTTACAACTTCAACTTTTTGTCGACACGGAATATTTGATAGATTAATGAAACTATTAAAAATTAATGCCTTAAATTGAAAATAAGAATAAAAACTTCAATATATAAATTAATTTTAGCACAACTTCGTATCTCTAGTCACTGCTGACAAGAAAATCCTTTAACAAATTTCAACTTTTTATCACCTTAAAATCAAAGGCTAGCAACAGCTGGACTTGCACGATTTGAGTAAAGTTTAATCCGAGTTTTGTAAATGTCAATGAAGAAGTCTGGAATAATCGATGCCTAATTGAAGAAGCCTCCTATTGAAGGGCACAGAAGTACTAATCTTTTTTGCCAAAATTCATATCGTTCCTCTTTTTGATACATGTAGTTCAAAATGACCATTAGCATTAGATAATAACAGTGTATTAGGAGTTTCAATTCAAGCTTTGCGCACCAATATAAAAGTAGGAGGGCTGAAAAGGGCATGACCAAGAATGTGTTAGACCACGCCTATTAAAACGCCGGAAAACGCCTATTTTGGAATATGCTTTCTTCTTTCCACTTATTATTTATAAACAGTCTGATTCAGAGAAGATTTCAATTATTATAAAAATAGATATAATTAGCTTGACGATAATTAAACACCAGTGTAACCGAGTTAAAAATTTCAATACATCATTAAACAAGATAAAACGTTCGCTGTCATATTACTGCCGAAATGCTGCATAAAATGCTGACTCTACTAACCTGCGCAGATGCAATGCAAGCTCCTGTGCAGTTCTCACCGTTAGGATTGCAAACAAATGAAGAATATTGGTCAATTAGCGTCTGTCCGAGCTGCAAGTAAGAGGCGTTTTTAATCATATCCGTGCAGTCAGTGCATCCCAGTTGAATCTCACTGTTACCGGTTGAACCGAAATCAACTTTGAAAGTTTGGAGGACGGCAGTCGTAGTTTTGGCCACGGAAGCAGGGACATTGAACAGCGAGTTTCTGCACATGCCTTTGAGGAGGCTGGGCAAGAGGATGAGAAAGTTATTCTTTGCGGTTAGAGTGTCATTGTCTGTTTTATTTGGATCAAGGGTACGGAACGGCTCCAGGTAGGTTTCTGCCTAGGAGAGATTATAAAAATAATTATAAAAGAGACAAATTTGATCAAGCAATCTTTATGAAACAATCTTCTAGCACTCACAATTGAATTTATTAACACTTTGAATCTTTTTGCTTTTTGTAAATTATTTTATGGTAAATTAGCATTGGAAAGAGGTAGTGAATTATTTTTCATGCAGAAAACTCAATTAACATGAAGACAAAACTATTACGAAATGGTAAACTCATTATATGTTTTCATAAACTAAACTCTGATAACAATTTTTTTAAAGTGAGTAATTTAGGCATCATATGTAGTGGGGCTAAATAAAAAAAATTTGAGCAAAAAAAGTCCTAAGTAGCTAAGAACCTATTCAAGGGATTTAAAATACGTTTTAGCATCGGATTCCAACCCATTTTGTTACGAAAACTATTCCCGTTCACATGGATTTATTTTTATACAGTTTCTTGGGCATTGAGATTTCAATGGATGATGTCACAAAAATTAATTTTTAGAATTTTTGAATTTGGATACCAAAACCTGAAAGACCAGCTTGAAAAATTACGAATGAGCTGAGCTATGGTCACATGAGCACAGGTTTGTTCCTAATCAAATCTCTGTAATTTGGCCTATGTTCATAACTTTAGCAAACTTCATATCTTTAATTGGCCATATCTCAACTGACTTTTGACATAATTAGCAGATTTTGTCTATTTCGAAGTATTTTGTGCTCTTTTATGTTATGTGGTCAAAATTTAAGAAAATCCAACAGTAATTTATTTCGTATCACATATCAGAATGTTATTCACACGACAACGCTACGTTGCGCGGTATGTACACTTCCGTAAAAAGGTGGGCGTTGACTCAGGTCCACGTTTTTCAACAAGATAACATCTTGCACTACATTTAAGTGTTCTTTTGTGTAATGTGGACAAGTTTTTTAACTGCACATTTTAATGAAAATAGGGGATATTTTGGCGGGACCCTTGAAAAATTTTCGGACCACGCCTTTTAATTTAGTAGCTTGGAAACCAATCTATTAATGGTTTTTGATGTCGTGATTGATATCTCATCTAAAACCATTGATGATACAGGAGGTCGACCGATTTAACTTCTGACAAGTCATTCAAGACACATAAACTAAAAAATAGCAGTAAATTAAACATTGAAGTTCATTTTCTGCTTTTTATCTTTTTTCCTTTTTTTCATTTTCTACCTAGTTTTATTTCTTTTTTCAGAGGAATATATGTTTGAAAAAACTTTTGTTTGGAAGAATTCAAGGGAAAGTTTGGCTAATCTTTGCGGAATGGAAATAAGATATGCAATTCGCAAGCAGTTTTGATTTTGTCATATTATGTTTGTTTGATTATTTAGTACTAGCTAATAGTGCATCACGTATGTTCAAGGGCACGAAGAGGTCATAGAGGGCTCTGGGGAAAAGGGGGAAATGGCAGATCTCCTGCAGATCGAAGCAAGCAGAACATTTTGGCAAACACGCCCTTTAGATTAGCTTAAAATACACTCAAGAATGATTTTTTGCAGTCATCAACTTTCGCCTAAAATAGTTTAGTATTTTAGCCATACTTCTGTTACGTTTGATAAATTCAATTCTTCAAATCTACTTTTTTACTCTATAAGGTTCCTTGCACCTGATCCCTCAAGTCCCCTATCAAAGTTTGTGAAAAATACGGATTATTCGCTATCTTTTACTACAAAGCCTGGTTCACACATGTGAAGCAAGAGCTGAAGCAGAAGCAAGTGAAGTGTGAACACACATGAAGCAAGTGAAGCAAACATTAAGCATGAAGCATGCGTTGAAGCAAGAATATCAAAACGATTTGATAATCTTGCTTCACTGCTGGGTTTGTTTCACCTTTGCCTCGTGCTTGCTCAATAAGTTTTGTAGTGTGAACGACGTACGCAGCGCGTACACATTGAAATGAATACAGAGTCACGTGGTAAAAATATAATCTGCATGCAGCAAGTACAACATGGAGGAAGAAGAATTTGCAAAAGCTGTAAGACAACACCTTGTTTTTTACGATACGTTGGAAAGTATTTTTAGAAATACGAATTTTTGGAACCGTGGGCTGCTTTCCCGGTGGGCTCATTCAGTATATCATGTGAGTTCCAAAAAGCTCTGAAAAAGGGTTGTGTGAAAGATGGAATTCTAGGAAATATAATCTTGAAAAAAGGGTTGATTTCTCAGTCAGATGAACAACAAAAGGGATTGGAAGTTACTGATACGATGCTACAGATAATTTTTTTTGGTAAATCAAAATACCAAAAAAAAGTACCACGAATTTTGCAGTAGCATCAAATTTAAGCCTATGCTAGTTTGTACTCATTGCAAGGTATTATTTGGAATTTGATACAACTTTTCCACTTCTTCATAAAACACATAGAACACAGTGTTGTGAAGTAAGCAATGTGTTGCATTTAAAGTTTTACAGCTGTCTTATTTTGTTATTTTGTATCAAGTACCATAAAGGCATCGTTGTCATAAACAGATTTAGTGAATTCTCTCCTTAGTATGCCTTTCACCATAGGTATAAAAAAATAGAATGGTTCTTACATGAATTGGATTAAAAAATACTTGCTCAAGTTTAAATGTTCTCAGTGAAAAAGGTTATAAAATTTTGGCAAATTCAGAGAAAATGGTACATTTCACACATCCCAGAATCAGAGATTACGGCCCATTTTCTTCTTTCAGGAACATTCATGATATACATTAGACCAACTAACTGAGCCCTCCTGCCGGGTCTGCTTTCGTCTGTAGCTGCTTTCGTCTATGTATTCGACGTTTTAGAACAAGTATCTAAATGAAAGTAAAACTTCTTTCCCGTCCATTTTTGTTCACATCACTGACCACCTCGCTGTTTATGAAAGATTCGTCTGAAGCCGATCAAGGAAGCCTATGCTTTTACATCAGATTTGACTAATTTGCTTGCGCGTGTGTGAACGGCTTAATTCACATTTTGCTTCATTCCTTGCTTCATCCAAAATGTTTTAACTACGCATGCCTACTTCGCTTACTTCAGCTCTTGCTTCACCCGTGTGAACCAGGCTTAACTTATAGTTTTATCGCTGCATGTTTCATCTGTTTATCAGCACACAAGGCGTTTTATTGCTGCACAAATAGATTATCGCTGCACCTTAAAAATGGGTTTGTCTTGGATGGGCCTTTGGCACGATAAACGTTTAAACAATTATCTGACGAAAGCCCGAAATTCCCGACGAGAACGCTGATTGGTGAGGGCGTCCTGAGACTCCCCCATGCTCGCCATAATTGCCGCCACTGGCCACATATCTTTTTTGCCTCTAACGGATAAAAGTAATGAAATATTTACCTCTGACACTGTTATCGGTGTGACTGGTGCTGGTGTTACAGATCTCCTTCTACGTGAAGTTTTCTTTTCGGTAACAACAAACTGTACAAAGATTTTTGACATAGTCTTAACCATTTCCGGGCGTGCGTTCTTCTTTGTCATTCCCTTGAAACAGGATTTAACTGAAATTGCGACGATCACCTTCTGTGAACTTGTTTTCACACCATTTGTATTTCTACTAACCTAAAAAAGAAAACGTTTCTTATTAGTAATTTTAACCACTAAAAAGAAGAAAAATTGAATTTTTCGAAAACCAATGTAAAGATACCAAAAAAGCTTTGAATGTTTCATGTCAAACCCTCAATAGCCCTTTGCAAGATTTGATAGAAATCACTTCCACGGAAGAACATAAATGGCACTACAGAAACACCATGTCCCATCCAGTAAATTAAATTAGTTGATTGAAAAGGATATTTTGGATATATTTGAATGTAAAAAGCGAAGTATTGAAACACGATATAGGAAAATTATTAAGACGGGAAAATGTTTTGCTATTTTTTTCTTACCACTGCAAGAGCGGTTGATTGAACTTGTCGTTTTTCTTCGGCTTCCTCACTGTTTTCATCAGCGATTACATCACTTGATTCGATCAGAATCGTTATTTGGTCTGAGAAACAACGATGAAAAAAGCTAAATTAATGCAAGTATAAACAAAGCAAAGAGAGAAACAACCATATAAAAATTATGAATTATTGTTATTATTATCATCATCAAAAATAACTAAAGGTGAGAAACTATAAGAAATATTATTATGGATCAGAATTTAGAAATCTGTAATCGAAAAACGATATTCAAACAAAAAATTTGTTATTCACACTAGCTAGAAAAGATTTATAATCAGCGGACATTTAGCCAATGAAACGTTTAAAATCCATCCAATGAAAATAAACTTCTTGAATCATGTAGCTCTGATAAAAATCGTATTTGTGGAGAAAAACTGTAAGAAGGGACGAGTCTTATTTTTGCAAGGGAAGTAAACAGCTTTTATCAATATGATATATTATTAAAAGAGCTATTTACATGCTGCAACAGTGATGTCAATAGATGCTGTGTCAGCTATGATTGAAACCTGTGCTGTGACCTCAGAGGGCGGGATTGCACGCTTGCTGACGTTGATTGTGAACTCAAGACGTACACTGTCCCCGTTTTTGTCCATCACCTTGACATATGCAGTCAGTATTCCTAAATTTAATAAAATCAATTAAAACTAAAGAAGTAATAATAATTTACAGCTAAATTGTTCCCAAACATTCCTCGCACGTATCTTTTAGAATCTATTCAATAAAATATGTTTATCTACAAGGCACACCCTTTACATCCCAGAATTCCTTTCTTTATGGTGGTCCTAGCTTTCTTCCTTTCCTACAATAGGTGTGAATTTTTTTTTAAAAAATGAGTCAAATCGTTGTGTTTGAAAATATTTCAGCAGCATGTCCCTCAAAAAAGGGCTTCAATAAGAAATGGGCGATAGGCTTGCTTTTCAAAGGTAATGTTTGTACCTTTCCCAATTTTTAAGAATACTAAAGCAATATTTGCAAGCTGAGAAAGATGGACACTCTCTCTCTACCAGTGAAAAAAATAACGAAACAACTCGGAGACAGCGTTCAGCTATTTTGATACCAATCAAATTGAGCGAACTAGGGGCACGGAAGGCGTAGGGTGCACATTTGCCAATTTCTTAAAATCTTGCAGGCTCCCCAGAGAGTTTCTCGTACATATTAGTAGCATGGTCATTTGATTATTCTGAAAAAATGATGCAATGCGATAATGGCTGCAGGTGGGCAAAAAGTAAAATATGTTTGCCTAAAATGTGGATTTTTATCACATGTCACAATGAGAGTCCTGGAGTACTCAACAGCGACCTTTGTTTCTTACAAAAAAATGAGGGCATCCAGAGCTGATTTTAAGATGTAATTGGCGTTATTAATCTTGTATCCATTTTTGAAAAAATCGAGCTATTCCAGGAGATTTGGGGCCCCACAAACACTAGGGGCCCTTGGCACTGTGCCCAGTGTGCCCCCTGGTTAATACAGCACTGATACAACTATATTCCTCGTTAGACGTTTCTATCAAAAGCTTATTCTGGTTGTTTTCCATGTTCACAAAACACATTAGAATAAACAAACAGTTTTTGGCAATGCCAATTTTTTGCGTTGGT
Organism: Rhopilema esculentum; assembly: GCF_013076305.1. The sequence continues at coordinate 9,703,470 of NW_027019698.1, read as the reverse complement.
GCCTTTTGGAAACTAACCTTTGAGCGTTAGATAGAGACAAAAAAGACTTGTTAGTTTCTCAAAGCTAAACATGAAAATACTCACCTGACCTGGACCTAACATCTGATAACTGACTATCTTCTCCAGCATCATTTATTGCATTTTCCTTACCACTTTCGTCAAGGAAACCAAAAATGTATTTCAAAGGCTTGTCCGGAGCATCATCATTGCAGTATGAAGCTTCAAATGTGAACAGTGTTTGAAAAGCAATACCACTGCTAGGGCTGACTGCAAAAACACCTTTGTGATGAAGAAAAGGGCAGGTTTAATCATATGATAAAGAGTTAAAATCTAATACAGTGGCCGTAGCATTATTAACAAAGGAAGTTGGACTGCATCGGATTTACACATTTGCTAAGAATGGATTGAAGACTCTATTAGAATAGCAACGCATAACTTACAAGACGAAGGCGGTGAACTGGTTGTGATGTTCTGGACCGCTGAGCCGCATACCGTTGAATCTCCTACCTTGCCACAAGCGGTAAGGATGAAGGAAAGCGTTGCTCCTGGCGGCAGCTTGAATGCTGCGATGGCGAGTGTAGCATCAATTGTGGCCCCTATTTTTAATTTTTTGGTCGCTTTGGTTTCGCTTTTCTTAACTTTCGACGCCTCTAAATCAAACCCAGCACACTCTGAAATGTAGAGATTTCAAAAGATTATTTTATTTGAAAAATTTCTGCTTTGGGAAGCCTTTCACACTAAGAAGGTCAATTTTGGTCCAGTTATAACAAGTGAAAAATATATTAGCAAGGATATCGTGAATCGTGAAAAAAATATTGAATTCTGAGCAGGTTTTGCATCAACAATTTATTGCATTTATTAAAATATAGAAAACAAGCAGTTTTGAAATATAGAAAAGGTTTTGAAAAAGCAGCAATAAGTCAAAAACAAGAAACAAAAAGATAATTATGGAGAGGCAAAAAGATAAAAGTGAAAACAATTATGGAAAAAGAAAACAAAGGAGTGAAAATTATAACAACCTTGACAGTGCCAGTAGTAGTTGATATCTCCCGAAAAATCTATGGCAACGATTTTCGCCTCGATAGAAAACAACACAGAAGTAGGGACCTTCTTTGTACTGCTCGTTTCGAGGTAAACCAAGGGTCGACTTTTTTTCTCAGTTTTCAATCTTTTGCTCGATATTGCAACCCGTAGACCTTTCTTGTATGTAAGCACCACAGTATAGCTGAAAAAGGGAAGATAGCTCGCTTGAATCAAGCCAGTTTGTAACTGGGCAACGTAAATGAAACAAAATTTTGAAAACTCTAAGCTAGGCAATATAGGCCAATTGTGAATCTTTTCCGGTATGTTAATATTACAGTATGAAAAAGGGGAAATTTATCACTTGGATAAAACATGCTAGAAACAATTTATGTAATAGTCCCCCCCACTTTTTCAGAAAGTTGGTCCTTAAGATTCTTGCAAACCCGATGAGAAAACCTCAGGGGGGGGGGGGTATGTTCGTTATCTAGATCGTCACATGTAAAGGACATTTCTTGGGAGACAACAGATGTTTCCTCCGGAAGAAAAAGTTTCAAACAGGGGAATGGACCTGGTCCAAAGGACGTGGTCCCTGACAAACTTTTTGTCCCCCCACTTATCCCAGGCTGGAGCCGCCACTGTAAATTATGGATTTGTAACCTTTGTATTGTCTAATTAAATCGGAATTTTACAATGTAACAATGAATTCTCCAATGGATTCAAGCTAAAGAACTACTATGTCATTTTTGTCGTGTACTGGTTTTAAGTTCCATTATCAAGCTGTGCTTCCCAAAGTCTGAATCTATCAACCAGGATATTTTCTAAGTGTTTGGTACGTATATTTTGACGGGACCAGGCATGACCGCATCTGAAATTAAGTTGTTAAGTATAACCGTAGTATGTTATCAATATGATAGTAATTGATTATAAACATTGTTATGAGTATAATTTTGCCTTTTCTTCATTTGTCAATTGGTTCAATTTTAATCCGTTTTGGAAGCTAGATTTTAACGAATTTGCTAATTATTCGCCTCAAAGTAATATCTAGTATAACGTTCGTAATAAAGATTTCGTAGATAGCTAAAAATCAACTCACTTTTTATCGCCTTCAAGGAAGGTGTTAATCTGAACCTTGTGACGTATACACCCAGTATATATCACTGGCTTAAATGTGCCATCTACTTTACGGTAAACTGATGCTGTGCCAATTTTGAATTCTATCTGACAGTGTTGGGTTTCTGCCGTTTGATCAGGGTCAGATGATTTAGAAAGATCGAACACCACAATGTCGTTGATGCCAACGGAAGAGGGCACTATATATGAAAAGGCAAAGAATGTTAGGTGAATTTTCATGCAGTATTTGTTAGGGAGACGAGCAAGAGAAATTTTCAAATTAGTCAAGCGACATTCCGTCCTGTATTATTACGGAAGTATCATTACGTAGAATCTTTCAATATAGGACGAAAGGTTGCCCCATTCATTTGAAGATTTTCGCTCGCTTGTCTCCCCGACAAGTACAACCAAATCAATTAGCTTATCAGTTCATTTGATATCATCACAGGTTCTAATTAGGTCATCACCAGCTTGCTCAATGCAAAATGAATCTGCTAAAATGGGTCGATCAAATTCAATCGATAATAAGAAAAAGACATGAACAGCAAAATCAACAATATTTACAACATCAACAATTAACAACAACAACAACAATTATTAGCATTACATTAAATGTAGGCCAAAGTTTTAGATAAAGTGACAATTTACTTATAAGACGCGGTACAAGGGGTGATGCAACAGTAAGAATAGTTATTGTTGCAGTCGCTGTGGAGTCGGGGTCCGTGGCCAAGGCGGCAGTAACAGTGAATTGATATCTCTGCAAAGGAATTAAACAAGAATAAGTTATGTGGACTTAATCAACTCTGTAAATTATTTGTCAAATTCACTGTCGAAAACGGTTTTAAAAATATACCAGATATAGACAATTTGCTATCGGCTGGTGTTGGGAAAAGATTGAGAGAAATTCTAATACGCGAGCATGTTACATCAAATTGTCAAACGTAGTAGGTGTATCGGCAGTCGTAATTTTTGTTTAAGATTGAATTGATTCTTAGTTATGAGGAGATTACTTTTAAAAGAACTTCTCCTAAAACAAGCATATTTAAGACAAGTTCTTTGAGTGTGGGTGCTAGGAGTAGTAGTATCTTGGCTCCTGTGATGCAGGGGCGTCACCAAAGGGGGCTAAGGGAGCGCTTTGTCTGTCGGCTCAAAAAGCATTCTCGCCCTGTATTATGGATGGAATTATGGGTCTTCGCACAGTTATTGGGACGTCTTGGCCTTGTCTGGAGCTGTCCTGTGTCGTTAGAAGGGGAGGGGGGAGGGGAGTTGCCTCTAAACGTATTCTTGTTCTCTGTCGTAAGCTATATCATTTTTATTAACATTATTCTTAGTGCACGATGAAGGGCACAGTTGCAGTGGTACAACCTTCCCCTATATTGATTGCTCATTTGTCATATTGTGGGTCAGTTGTTGAATCTGTAATCTTAGATTTATTTAGATATATTTGTATTTGAATGAAGAAACTTGGAACTTGGTTTGTAAAGTGTCAGGCATACAATACAGTAAGGGCAATGTATAATTTCAGTGGTAGACTAGTTTCTGTGGTAGTGTGGTAGATCAGTTTCTAGAGACGTATTATCCATTCAAGACAATCATAAGCGCTGAAGAATTACTTCAGTACCATTGGTATGTTGGAAATTATTGAATTAAATTGCAGTAGCCTGAAATTTCAGTCAAATTATGATATGGTACTTCAAAGAAATCCAGATAAACCGTCCAAAAATACAATGCCTATTAAAGTGCTCTTGAAGAATAAAACATTTATCTTGAAGCATTTCATGAGCAAGGATTCTTACCAAACCAGGTTTCATGGTCCTAGGTGGAAGATAAAGGTTCCTTGCGTTAGGAAGACTAATCGTTGATCCATTGATACTGTACCAATTGTACAAGATTTTGCTTTCTACGCCACAGCTGGCATCAATCGTCGCTTGCGCTAAAAAGAAAAAAATGCTCTTTCATTTTCATATCATTGAAGGAAGGTTGCCCTTCAGAAAAAACTGGGTTCTAAGAGGTCCTCCATTTAATTCATTATCTGTTTTAAAAAAAAACATTTGTGTGTAATCATTCAATAACAAAAAAGGATAACAACAGTCATTCATTCATTCTATCATTTAGACCCTGTTTACACGTGTCCTGGACCAGATCAGATCAAAAAATATCCAGATACTTGGGGATACGATCCCATGCGTTTACACGGGATCCGATTCCAAACCATTTGCGTTGACACGGGATCCGATTCCAAACCATTTGCGTTGACACGGGATCTCGTATATCCGTAAACTGTTGGATCCGCTATCCGGGATCGGATCGAGTTGAGATCTACAGATTATTCGCATGTGCACCACGGAATACATGTTAAAAATACCTCAAATTGACAACTATTATCTCACACTTTCGAATAAAAATGTAAACAGATCCGACCTGGTCGATCTGGACCAGATCTCGCAATTTGCATGGGATCCGGTCTAGATCGGATCCATTCAAAACGGGCCGCATCGGATCGGAGAGGGATCCCGAAAGGGTTCGGATAGCGGATCCAACAGTTTACGGAAATACGAGATCCCGTGTAAACGCAAGGCCTGGGATCCACCTTCGTGTAAACGGGGTCTTAACGGTAGCATTGAATGGCGGAAACACGTCGTTTTACATTCATCAGAGAAAGTCGGATGTTGACTAAAGGTAAGATGATCGAAAGTAACGTATTTTCATTTAGGTGTTTTTTTAAATCTGTCTACATAAAAAAATATCTTGACCGGTGAAAGAGGAAACAGTTTCTCTTCTCTCTTGGATTTTCCAACTAGATGATTGCTGAATAATGGTTGCTGATTGGTCAAAGCAAGAACCAATCAATAGCACCATTCTTCCGCTCACGTTACTTTCAACCTGCCTTTGGATATGAAGTTCTGCATACATTTGGTCACTATCCGACATTAATACACCCATTCTACCATATATGAAATAATGCCCATAATCTGCTTTCACTTTTGCCCATTAAAAATGCTTTACTATATAATTGTTGCTACTTTCAGTAACTGCCATGCTTCAAATGTGTGCTGTGTATCATGTGAGTTGTGTTGTTCTAGAAATCAAACATCTGCTAATTTATTACCTTACTGCTCAACAGATCCAAATAGCTACACTAAAGGTCGAGCAAGAAAGCAAAATATTGTTTCGTACCTCCAATTAGCAGAACTTCGGAAATAATGTTTGTCCTTTTTGTCTTTCCCACATGTAATGATGGCTTGATTCTGCTTGCCCTTGTGACAATTTTCGAATCATGACCTTGCATTCCTAAGAAGTTTTTGACTGTCAGTTTGAAGGTGATTGGGATATTCACCAGTCCGGCTTTTTTTGGGAGTGTAACCACCCGGGCAGTAGTTGGCAAGGCGCTGAGCAAGTTACGGTAATCGACGAGGTCTGGATGCGACGAATTAACATCGTTGTTGACGCTAAGGCTCCAATAAAACTCCAATGGACGACCTCCACCTCCCGAAGACTGTCGTCCTACCAGCTTGATTCCAGCACAATTAGCTGTGGAACAGATTGTGTATCAGATAGATTATGCTAACTGATGCTATGTTGATGATGCAATAAAGAGTCATTTAGAGCAAAGCTAGGCTTAAAACTTTAAAGATGAAATATGGAGGAGAGCTAGACATTAGACTGATTTTGAACTTTTTGTTTTTATATTTTCGAAAGCTTTTATTTCAAGAACCATAATATCTGAGTAATAGTTATTATAATATAATATTTTTATAAAAAGATTAATATTTATAATAGGTTTTTTATTATCATTAGTTTTGATTATATTGATTCCTAAAACTCCACTTAAAATTCCCAAAAGGATTAAGAGTGTTAGAAGGTGCTTTTGCAATGTACCTGAACTACATGCAAAAATGCTTTGAAGACTATAGAATGCTATTTTCATTGCAGACTGGTTTGTTAAAAAACTTACCAACTTCTGATGATGTTGTGAGCACTGCCTCTGGATAAACCACATTGACTGGGCTGGCAATAAATACAGATTGAGTAGCAACAGTGTATTTTGTCACATCACCATGGAAATCTTTGATGCTTGCACTTTTGAAGATTAACGTATCATTAGGTTTGATTGTTGCTTGTTTTCCCAACTTGATTGTAAATCTTCTAAGGCCACTGAACTTGCATATTGCTCCAGTGCCGAGCGTTGATATGTCAGAAAAGAAGCTGGAGCATGTGCTGGAAATGTCTACAGGCTTTGATGCCCTGTCTAGAATTATATCAATGAAGCCAAGGTTATCTTGAAATTTAGCACTAGTAATGTTAGCAGCGTAAGAAAATAGACTAACATTAACGTGTTTGGCCTTGTTGAATACTCTATCCACTGGTGACCAAGACAGTGTGAGAGACAAGTTAATTGATCTTCTTATTGCGGGGATATGGCATTTGACAGTAGTTGAACTGACAAAGGTTGCGTTGAGGTGCCGACCGTCCTGTGTTATACACTTCAAGTAGCTTGAGTTGAAAAATCCACTCCCTGTTATTGTGAGATCGAATGGAAAGCCAACTTCGTGTTCCACAGGCGTTCTTTCGGCGTAGGTTATTCCAGATTTGGAATAAATGTAAATGCTGTTCTTAGAGTCGTCTGTGAATTGTGGTACTGGATCTTGTGCAGGGAAAGTACATCTGACTTTATAATCACCCACAGCGACAGAAGATGGCAGTTTGAGTGATACTCCAATGACTTTCGTGTTGAACTTTTCAAGCTTTGGTTCAGCAGCATCAATACTGCAAAAGTAGGAAAAATTTAACTTTTGCAAATTACTTTTTTACAGATGCGGTACCCCTCAACATACCTTAACAATGTTTATCTACTCACTATCCGCCCTTATTCAAAACATGTTAACACGTGTAATAGTCTAAAACGGGTAAATATAACAACTTTTTCTAGCTCCAAAAAAGGAGTCTACTTATTTCAGGTTGACGTTCGAGTCATATTTTAGATAAAAAATATTTATCTTGCAATGGAAGGGCAGAAGACACTGATATGGGTAGTAGCAAACAGAGTCCAGAAAGCATGACGGCTCCACGGCTGTGAGCCGGAGGAATGTTATGATCCAGTGATTAGTAGATTTTAGGAAGGCCATGTATAACTTTACGAAAGTATATAAAGTGAGAAGAATTTACTGTTTTGCTTGAACCTTTCTTTTTCCTGACGAAAGGGTAAAGAACAAACCATAGATGATTTTACTTGAATTCCATTTCTAAAAAACCTTTTCTTAAAGCATACAAGGAAAATTTTGAGGAAGGTAAATAATGCGAAAAATCATCCTAAAGAAAGTTTTCTGAACTCTGTAACAGAAACAATGTATTGGTTTCCTGCATTCCAAATTCCTGCGAATTTATCCAAAAACAACTTTTCCGAAGTTTTGCAGTGATGAGGGTATGGGGTATGTAACTCTATCCAGTCCCAAAGTCAGGATCTGATAAAAAGGAAGCAGTGCTAAAGAACTTACTTTTGAGAGGAAGATACAAGCTTGCAAGTGACACTTATAAATACGTCGATTCCAGCACCGTTGCAGCCAATTGCATATTGAGCATCATTCGGCAAAACAGTCACATTGCATCGGCCAAGTCTCCTACATTCAGTGTTGAAAATAGCGTCAGTGGGCAAACGGCATAGGTTACAAAGGTCACGTTTTTTTCCGCCATTCGGTACTCCAGCACAGTCAGCGCAAGAGCTGCTATCGTTTTTGCAAGTGCCGCACGGGTCAATGCCTGGGGAAAGATTTCTAAGCTTTGTTTAAATTGTAAATTGCAAAGAATAAATATGAAGAGAAAAGGCGCCATAGGCATGTGAAGAGAAAACATTACATACTTCTAGGAAATAATGGGCATTAGTTCTACTTAACTTTACCTATAATGCCTGCCAAAGTCTTGGTGCACTAACGTCAGCTTTCAAGAGCAAATTCTAGCCATCCCCCCCCCCTTTGAACAATGTTGGTTGCTGATTGCTGAATACTACAAACAACGTAGGAGATAGGCGATCAGGAAGAACACTTTTTCCTCTGACCATTATGACATTTTTCAAAATAATCAACATTGTCTTGGAGGAAAGGAGTGTGGAAGTAGGACAATCGGGAAAACAACAGAAAAATACAAAAACACAACGCATATTGCTTGGTGTTCCAAGTACTTTTGGAAGTGATTATCCGTGTTCTAATAGAGAGAACAAACAAAAACAAGTCTAATTTTCAACATACCGTGATTCAGAGGCAAGCCAGTAGTCCCCCCAACACAATGTCCGCATTTATTGATAGCAGCAGTTCCATTACACGACCCAGTACAGTCAGTGAAGTTCTTGGGATTAGCTTTGTTGATGCAGTTGCCACACGAATCTGTGTAGAACTCGCCACATTGTCCTGCGCAGTCCTGCATGTAATTTTTGGCTAAACCCGTAGATCCATTTGTACACTTGTTGCAATCATCTGTAATCATGTGATATGCAGCTTTTTAATATAATCAGGCAATAATAATGGCATAACAATAGCACGAGCAGCAGAGCTGGCGTTACTATGTATCTGTGTGTGTGTGTGTGTGTGTGTGTGTGTGTGTGTGTATGTGTGTGTGTATGTGTGTGTGTGTGTGTGTGTGTGTGTGTGTGTATGTGTGTGGGGGGGCGGGGGGAGGAGTAGTTTGTGACACCCCTCTAGGAAAAAGAATTAATTGTAAAAACGAGGAGTTTTACCATCTAGGGGTGCTTCTCTGGCAATTTTTCAGATTCTTCGGCAAATAAAGGAAGTGTAAAAAGGAAGGGAAGAAAGAAGAAGGAGATAGAGAAAAGGGAAGAGAAAGAAGATGAAAAGAAACAAGAAAACAGAAAGAAAGAAAATGGAAAGAAAGAAAGAAAGAAAGAAAGAAAGAAAGAAAGAAAGAAAGAAAGAAAGAAAGAAAGAAAGAAAGAAAGAAAGAAAGAAAGAAAGAAAGAAAGAAAGAAAGAAAGAAAGAAAGAAAGAGAGAAAGAAAGAAAGAAAGAAAGAAAGAAAGAAAGAAAGAAAGAAAGAAAGAAAGAAAGAAAGAAAGAAAGAAAGAAAGAAAGAAAGAAAGAAAGGAAGAAAGGAAGAAAGAAAGAAAAAAGAAAGAAAGAAAGAAAGAAAGAAAGAAAGAAAGAAAGAAAGAAAGAAAGAAAGAAAGAAAGAAAGAAAGAAAGAAAGAAAGAAAGAAAGAAAGAAAGAAAGAAAGAAAGAAAGCTTTCAAGACGTGATCGCATGTGTCAGTTACAATATCGCATGGCACATTCTTGACCCGGATTACTCTGTGGTTAACGCACCTTGCAAGTGCGATCATTAAAATCCTTTTTTTCTCTGGACTCTCAATTCTTCTACATACAAGTACGAAAAAGTTATTTTTTACCAAGGAACAAATCGAATGTCTCAAAAATTTGCGCACGGCCAAGACAGACGTCTTTTAGAGCCAAATACAACTGCGGGAGTGTAGAAAAATTGATTACCAACTTTGACAGGTTATAGTTTCAAGGAGAGGAGGCATTCGCAAAATCGGAGAGACACCTTGGTAGCTAAGGATCTGCGCTTTCTGTTGATAAATATGTCAGATTTTGCTGCCTCAAACGCAAGGGTACAAAATAGCTTTTGAAGGTAGTATACTCATTTAAGCAATAAATTTGGGCATTTAAGCATTTAAGCCTGGAAAGGGACATTTTACGATATTGCCAATTATTTTTATATGGTTAGAATCACCACATTCTTGGACATTGAATGATATATAGTTTAATTCGATTCCTTTGATAGTTTGGCTCTTAGGGAGAGAAAACCAAACATTATGTCAAAAACGTTTACCGTAATCTTAAAGGACAAGAAAGAAAACGTATAGAACGAAGTTAGGTACAATTTCGATTCACTGTTAATCGATTCACTGTAAAAATTTCTGGCCTCAATAAATTACTTTCAAAACTCTGTCTCTTTTGGTTGATCTGTGAAGAACTGGAATTTTGGAAGAGTGACAATGTCAACATTTTTAATCACAAATTGTAAACCCGCAATATCTAGAGGACAGCTGTCAATCACAAGTGGAACAAGCGCAAGGAAATGCAGCTAAGGAAGGGGGAAACGAATGTAGCAGAAACGAAAGGCCAATATTAACGATTCTCGGTCTCCTTAAATTGTAAATCCAAAACATGCAAGTATGTTACTAGCATCGTATAATTCTAAAACAATCCAAACTTTCATTTGTCGATTAGCTTGCTTACGGAAACAGAATGGATACAAACATGTGCATAAACAAAGGAAACTTAATTGTGGAAGAACATATTGATATAAATTTGATCATTTGATTAAGGTAGACAAGGCCTTTGGGAAAATTGGATACAGAGAATTATGATTAATAAACCAGAAGGCCGCTTTCTTAAAAAACTAAGAGTAAATAATCCAGCAAATATTTTGGCTTTCTGAATGTCTTCTAACACTCGAAAGCATTCGAATAAATAAAAGACTGTTAAAATGGGGAAAATTTGGCTGTTATCAGCTCTTTGGAAACAAATTATAAAAACTGGCAAAACAATAGAAGGACAAATTTGAGTTTTTAGTCGCTTCGTGTTGTGCACAAAACAGAAAACAGAAATATCCAAGCAGTTATATAACAAAAATATTTACCAATAACAGCATGGCAGTCATTGCATCGCTTGTAAATATCATTCTCCACTGAGGAGCATTCTCCACAGCTGTTCAATTTCATCTTTGAGCCTGGCTGTTTGTCACAACCACTTATCTTCATTTGAGTAAGCACAAAGGACATGCAACATGTAAATCTCTTATAATCGGAACAATATCCTGCAGCACTTTGACCAATTCTGACTGTCCGCATTCCGCTCTCCTTGGTATCTGACATATCCCAGCCAACTGCCCGCAGAGAGGCATTTTTCCTTGCTTCTAGCTCTGTCCACGTCGATCCAGAAATGTTGGCAGGGTTGAAGCGAATCCTTGTTGTTTCATTGAGAAATAATGCAGGCACATCATTGTTTGCTTTGACTACTGGAAAGGTTTTAAGTTCAATCTTATGCCAGGGTCCATTCGGATAATTTTGGTATTCGTAATATCCTATATTTGAACTGCTAGGAGCAAATACGACTGCCATGCCTAAAAAGTAGGGCAAGAAGATAGGTTAGAAGCAGCAGCCTTCATCTAGGAAAAAACTCACTGTATACATTAAATGTTCGCATAACACGATTCGGGGCGTAGCTTAGTAGCAGGCGCGCAACCAGAAATTTCAGAGGGCAGGGGTCCAAGACACAAAAAGGGCACTAATTAAACTTCATTAAAGGTCCACCGGGGCATTTGTTTAGGTACACCGAAAATATGAGCAATTAGTAAATCTGTAAATATTGTACGCCAGACAAGGGAAACTGATCAATAGAGAAAAGTTGTGGTGTACGGTTTATTTTGTGGTGAGGTGTGATGAAGTTTAGGAGGCCCGAAGGAGGGGGGAAATGGAAAAAACAATGCCTCTTGCGAGCGAAGCGAGCAAAAATTTTGCCACCATACCCTTGCAAATAGCTTAAATTCACTAATTCGTTTAAATTCACTAAGATGTTTTACTTTTTAATTGTAATTTTGTTACTTTTAATAAATTCCATTTAAAAACGGAATTCATTGCTTTGTGAGGCTCCCTAGACCTCGAGGCCCTAGGGCAATTTGCCCCTTTGTCCCCCTCTCGGCGACCCTGCTGTCATCTCCTTTTCCCAGCGCCAGCTCACTTTTGAATAGCAGCCCATCATCTTCCATATCCGAAGACATTTTGCGCTTTAAAATATTATTATTGAATTCTTTGCTTCGCACTACAGATTGGAGGAGGTTGAACAGTTCCACGAGCCTTGCCTTCAGCTTGTTTCTGTCTCCAAGTCTTGCCTTGAGCTGATTTGTAATACTGACAAGGAACGGAACAGCTGAACATCAACTTTTTGTGTCATATTTACTGCTTGCTAATACCAGTCCGAAAATATTTCCCTGCATTCGCTCGTTTCATGCAAAGGTCTTCTATGACCCTGTCAACTATGTGACAGGCTTGAAAAATGTCTTGGTTTTTATTCTTGTAACTTTTTACCAGAGGTCGTAGAGGCTCTATCCCGTTCAAAATCCTGTGCCTTTATTTTGGTTTTTGAGTCCCAGAACCATTCTTCTTCAAAGCCAGTGCGTAGCGCATCATAAAACACGCTGTAGAGTTGGGGCTTGAAGATATACTCTATTACTGCAACATGATGACGTTCGACCCAACAAGTGCGCGAAAGTTCGACTAAATCATTTATCTGTATTCCTGCGAGGTCCATTACATCTCCGTAGTGTGTCATTTACTGTATGACCAACCATTTTAGCGTAATAGTTAAAATATTCAAGCAATTTTCCAGGAAAAAGGGCACTTTTACCCTTTTGAGAAAAAGGGCAGGGGTCTGGACCCCCAGGACCCCCCCCGTAGTTGCGCCCCTGAGTAGAAAAGTTGAAGGCTTGCAAGGCATTTGATTGCAAGCCAAGTAATGTTGAATGGAATGGAAATCTAGTAATGTCGGTCTTGCTGATAACCTTTTAGTTTATCAGCAAGTGCTATAACTATTAACGTACACCTACACCAATATTTCTCGTCATTTCAACTTGATTAAAAAGTAATAGAGTACCAAAGTGTGACGTTATCAAAAATCTTTTTTTAGATTTTTTAATTTTGACCACATAATCTGAAAGAACAGCAGAAAATATCTATAAATAGGCAAAATCAGGCAGATATGCTCACAATTTGGCGATATATGGCCAATGAAAGATTTCAAGTTTGCCAACGGATTACTGTTATTCTGACCTGTGTGTGGCTATATTCCAGCTCATTTGTGACACATTCAGCTAACTGTTCACATTTACAGGTTTTGGGATATAAAGTCAAATTTGAAAAATTCTAGAAATATATTCGTGTGACGTCATCATTTCGGTACTCTATAAAGGTATACCTCTTGTGACTTTGACGTTAACTTTTCTCTATATTGTCAACTTTTATTGTAAAAGAGCTGTGAATACCACAGGCATTTTACATCTAATGACGCATTCCAAACTTCTTTCACTAACATTGAGATGAGCTTTATAATGAGTCAAAATAGGAAAATACGTGCTAAAAGTAGATTTTGAATTTAGAGGGAAAATGCAGATGCTACTTCTTTCAAATGGAAAACGATCGCGAAAACTACTCACCAAGTTTTCCAGACTCAAAACCAGAAAGACTAGTTATTAAAGTTCCCTCTGCGATCATGCTGGATCCATATGGGATATGAGGCATTCGAATGGATTCCGGAGGGCACTTCCTCAAGTCGATGATCACCTGTGTTTCATTCGATGTGTACACAGTACGTGTTGGACAGTTATAGCCAGTTCTCATTGATATCTTAGTCAATGTCTGATCAGTAGAAAAGGCAATTATTCCGGTCGAGTCAGTCTTGAGGTCTAAATGAACAAATTAATAAAATAATAAGCGAAGAAAATGTGTTTGTTGTAACCCCAATCATTAAAAAAGTGGGCATAGTATTATTGGTGTCCTAGACATATATCAGCTAGCAAAACATTTCATAAAAAGAATTGCCCTAAATGCTCTATTGAACGCCCTTTTCTTTTAAGTCCCCCTCTTTATAATATCCCCTTATCAAGCAAAATTTTAAAATAAGCCCCCTTCTCTTTTAACTCCCCTTCGTTAGCCCCCGATATCAAACCAAGGGAACATGCACATTTAGTGGGTCTCTTGACGGGTGTGATGACGATAAGATCGTGTGCAATAAATACGGTACATGTAAAGATGTACATGTGCGCCTTAGAGGTCAGTCGAAATTTGTTTAGAAGATATGCCAGGCAGTGACCGCGCACCAGTTTAAAAGTGGAGGGGCTGAAAAGGGTGTGCCCAAAAGATTTTCCGGGCCATGTTCTCTAGAACGCCGGAGAACGGCCCTTAGATAATACTTGCTTATTTCTACTAAATTTTTATAAACATTCTGGTGCAGAGAATATATCAATAACTATAAAAATAGATAAAATTAGCTTTAGGGAAATAGAACACCAAGCTAACAAAGTTAGAAAATGCATCATAGCATCGAAGATGATAAAACATCTAGAAAATGAACAAAAAAGGTTTGCTCCTATGCGCAATGATCTCCTTGGGCCAGCTTTCATACCTCCTCCCAAAACTGAATTTAAACAGCATCGATTCAAAAGCCTTACTTAATTTGCCTCTTTACGGTAGCCCAAAATTCAATTAAACTGACAATCGAATGATTCTAGAGGCATCCATAGCATATTTTAAAGCAACTAACAGACCTAACTGAAGTAGAAACTTGACGATTAGTGACCTTTTATCTTTTTTGGGTTTTGGTCTAAATAAGCTCTTTGTGAAACATGGCATCAGCATCAATAACCCAGTGCATAGCTCCTTTATAAACTCGCTCACTTTGACCTATTTTGCTTTCTAATACCTGTAATCAACCCATAACCACGAAATCGCCTGCCCTAAAATGGCGTATGCAAGCTCCTGCCAAATTGAATGGTACCTTTTATTGCAAAAAAGTGTACAATTGAATGGTACCTTTTTTAGCCTATTATTGCAAAAAAGTGAGGGAACTATAGCCTCTGCTAGCCCAATGGCTGCGCGGAGCCTGATCCCAGGGGTTTTCAATTCATTTTGGTGACTCTGGGGAAGATGGTAAATTATCATTATTGATTTTGATGACTGCTTATTACCCACATGCTAGCTAAGTAAATATTTCGATGAAATTCGAGTATCGACTCGAGAACACGTATTTTGTTTAAGCACTTCCATAAAGTATGAAAATATAATAAGAATTTGTATAATACTTGTATTCTCATAACAAAATATGCATAAGGGCATTTTTATAACATTTTTTACATTAAATTACACTGAAACTTTCCTTTCTAAAAAGCCACCTCTTTTTTAAGCATCCTCTGGGACTAATGGAGCATATACTCTGGGGGGGGGGGGGAGCTTAATGGAGCATATATAGTTATTCCATTTTCAAGTATCTAGGCATTATAAAACGTGCCAATTTTAAATGCGGTAAAAGTGAGCTTTCTGGAGTTTATCATAAAGCTAGAATGACTATATGCTTCAAGTGTTTCTATATACATTCGAGCTTCTCTTGAAAGACAAAGGTCTGGCCTTAGGGCATTCTCACTTCAAACCCTGTCACAAATTATGCGACACGTAAAAGCGCAGAAAAATACGTACTAGAGCCTTGAATATTCAGCTCCACAAATGGGCTACATCTACTGATGTTGGCAACGAGAGCTATGTAGTTTCCGATACAGAGCGAGTTATCCCTCAGGTGATCAATGAGATTCAATTTAACTTGCAGGTTAGGCTTATCCACTCTAACAATGGCACTAATCTGAAAAAGTATATAAAGAATTATTTATATCAGAAATGTCTAAAAAAATAAAGGACACTACTTGAAAATGAATTTTTCAAAAATCGAAAACTTCTGCCTAAACCGTAATTTTCCATTGACGAGTAGTGAGAAAATAACACCAGCAGTTTGTATTGAAAAGTGAGATAATTGACAACAAGCTTTTACGAAGCCTCTTAGAAGGAGGAGGGACAAAAACTGAGAATCGCGATTAGAAAACACCATTTTCCAATCGGACAAGTATGAAAAGGAGACTAGAAGCTAACAATTTCTCCGCTCACTTCCAACGTCAAAACGTTTCCACAGGGGGACAAGAGGGTTCAGGGACGCGGACGGCGGAGAAGTGGGTGCGGGGGGTCAACCACCACTGTTGCCTTTTGATAGGAGGCGCAAGAGGGGCCAGAGTGCCCTTTTTGTAAAAGTACCCTGGGAACTGCCCAATTTTAATAATCAGGAAGACTCACATGAAATTATCTTATTTTATTAAATTATTTTATTAAGTTATTATTCACATGGAAAGAATTATCTTTCAAATGTCCTTTTACTCAAGCTTGCCCCCCCTCCTTGCCCTTTTGTCCTTCCGGCGTCCCTAAGAGTGTTTGTAGATGCACTTGCTGCTTTTTTTGTCCTGCATGCATGCCATAACGCACATAAATTCATCAACTTACCGGGAATCGGACATCATATGCCTTATTGTATTGGAGAGTCTTTATCAACGTACTAGAGAACTTTGCCAATGGTAAATGCGGCATAAGCAAGATCACTAAATGGTAAATGCGATATCCAGTGGTCACGTTGATACGAGACCCTGACGCAAAGCTTGATGGCACCTCTGCCACCACAACAGGAATTTCGCCATGATATGTAATTCGTGGGTGAACACTAAAATAAAAGATAGAAAGGCCAGGAGTAAGCTTAGTTTAATGCAACATATTTACATATATTCCAAGAGCCGGCAATGGAAATAAGATACATGCATGGGATTATATCAAGGAAGCATGGGAAAGAAAGAGCAGCAAAATTATACAAACAGAAAGCAAATAGTGTTGGAGAAGAGCGAGCCCCACAATCCTTGCCAAACCTCGCCAAATAAACAATGTTGACTAGCAAATGTTTTTAATCATTTGATCACAGGAAAATTTTTGCACATCAAAAAACATGTTTACAAAGCATCTACTTGCGTTGGGTGAGAAATACTCAAAATTACGTTGGATGAGAGGGCTGTATGCAAAGTCTAGGGACGTTCAAGGGCTTTGGCTAGGATTGAAGAAGCTCCTATGAGATATCTGGACACATGAGATGTGACAAATGCCTGAGGCAGGAAATTGCTGTATGCAAAGAAAAACGACGAAGGAAGAATAATAGGCATTGTTAAACCAAAGGAAAGAGGAGGTAAGAAGAAAGAAAACAAAAAGAAAATGAAATGTGAAAAACAGTTTTCCAGTAAGAACGTCTCATTCATTGCAGTTGTTATTTTGGAAAGCTGAAGATAGTGTAGAAAAAGTAACGATCGATGCAAGACTACAGGTAAGGTGGAGAGTGTCTTATTGTGATAGCGAATGTCTTTTTTCCAGGTTCAGGAGATCAAAGAACCCTGCTTGCTTAACTTTTATTAGGAAAACTTCACATCCACTTATAAGTTTGAATTGCATACGGTAGCCAGAATAATGTGTAGGGTAAGTACGAAATAGAACGATGTTAAGATTCTAATATCACATTTGATAATCATTCTACAAAGAGAGATAGATAGTTATAAAACATAAATCGGGTAAAAGCTTTCACATACTGCAATTTGTCGGTATGACCCAGTACTAAGGCGTTAGTTGCCGAGAAGTTCGATACAATATGCCAGGCTGAATTGTAAAACGCAGACCAGGTCGCATTCAGATTTGCTCCTATGATTGCAATCTTCTTTGACATATGTAGTGGTGGCTCCATGTCAAACAAAGGCCTTGTAGTTGGTTTGCTTTTCACAAGTTGACATATAACATGAGATGCAACGAGTGGAGATGAGGATGTCACTAATGTCGAGTTTGGCGAAGATGGGACTGCTGATGTCAGCAATGATGACGTTGACGATGCTAATGTGGGCTGCGCTGAGGAAAAAACTGCTGATGCCACCAATGATGACGAGGATGATGCTGACGTGGGCTCTAATAAGGAGGAAACTTCTGATGTCTCCAGCGATGGCGAGGATGAAGCTGACTTGGGCTGTGATGAGGAGGAAACTACTGATGCCAACAATGATGATGCTGACGTGAGCTGTAAGGAGGAGGAACTTTCTGGTGTCTCCAACGTCGACAAGGGTGATTCTGACGCGGACTGTGATAAGGAGAAAACTACTGATGCCACCAATGATGACGAGGATGATGCTGACTTGGGCTGAGTTGAGGAGGAAACTACTGATGTCATCAATGATGATGCTGACATGGGCTGTAATGAGGAGGAAGTTTCTGATGTCTCCAACGATGGCGAGGATGATTCCGACACAAGCTCTAATGAGGAGAGAACTTCATATGTCATCTGTGATGACTTTGACGATGCTAAGGTAGGTGGTGCTGAGAAAGAAACTGTTGGTGCAACCAATGATGACGAGGATAATGCTGACGTGTGCTGTGATGAGGAGGAAACTACTGATGCCACCAATGATGACGAGGATGATGCTGACGTGGGCTCTAATAAGGAGGAAACTTCTGATGTCTCCAACGATGACGAGGTTGATGCTGACGTGGGATGTGATGAGGAGGAAGTTTCTGATGTCTCCAACGATGGCGAGGATGATTCCGACACAATCTCTAATGAGGAGAGAACTTCATATGTCATCTGTGATGACTTTGACGATGCTAAGGTAGGTGGTGCTGAGAAAGAAACTGTTGGTGCAACCAATGATGACGAGGATAATGCTGACGTGTGCTGTGATGAGGAGGAAACTACTGATGCCACCAATGATGACGAGGATGATTCTGACGTGGGCTCTAATAAGGAGGAAACTTCTGATGTCTCCAACGATGACGAGGATGATGCTGACGTGGGATGTGATGAGGAGGAAGTTTCTGATGTCTCCAACGATGGCGAGGATGATTCCGACACAAGCTCTAATGAGGAGAGAACTTCATATGTCATCTGTGATGACTTTGACGATGCTAAGGTAGGTGGTGCTGAGAAAGAAACTGTTGGTGCAACCAATGATGACGAGGATAATGCTGACGTGTGCTGTGATGAGGAGGAAACTACTGATTCCACCAATGATGACGAGGATGGTGCTGACTTGGGCTGTGATGAGGAGGAAACTACTGATGCCACCAATGATGACGAGGATGATTCTGACGTGGGATGTGATGAGGAGGAAGTTTCTGATGTCTCCAACGATGACGAGGATGATTCCGACACAAGCTCTAATGAGGAGAGAACTTCATATGTCATCTGTGATGACTTTGACGATGCTAAGGTAGGTGGTGCTGAGAAAGAAACTGTTGGTGCAACCAATGATGACGAGGATAATGCTGACGTGTGCTGTGATGAGGAGGAAACTACTGATTCCACCAATGATGACGAGGATGGTGCTGACTTGGGCTGTGATGAGGAGGAAACTACTGATGCCACCAATGATGACGAGGATGATTCTGACGTGGGCTCTAATAAGGAGGAAACTTCTGATGTCACAAGTGATGACAGCGATGATTCTGGTGAGGACTGTGCTGAGGTGAAAGCTGAAGGTGTCATCAATGGCGAGGAATATTCTGAGGTCGGGGACATCGATATTATCGACTGTTGTGACGACGCTGATACTTCCAATGAAATTGCTTCTGATGATACAAATATTGGTGGTATTGATGTCGAGAAATCGACAAAAGCAGTTTCGCTTTGGAAGTACGACAAAGATGGCTCGTAAGAGCTAGAAATATTAAAAACCGTTTGGATGATGTCATATGTCGAAGACAGGTCTACTGTAATAGTGACCGAGGGACATCCTTCTTGGACTTTCACACACTTGCCTTGCGACGCACAGTAAAGGTGATCTGCGATTTAAAAAAAAAGTTGATTTTACTTTTGAAAAAAACTTTTAAAAAAGATTTCAAAGAGAAATAATGAAAACTTTATTCGACGTAACTTGGATAAATTCAAGTAAAGCCCCAGTCAAATGAACTGAATGAGCAACGCAAAACATGCCTGCTCAGTGAAGAGTTCAGTTCTTTTGACCACTTGCTCAACTTTGCTCAGTCCTGTTCAGTCCCTGTTGCTTAAAACTTGCAAATGTTAGGTGTTGCTCAGCGTAATTTTCACTTCGTTTGAACGGGACTTTATATAAAAACCGATTTTAATCTAATGTGACAGCTTTATACCAATGTTGCAACGAAATGTGCTTTGAGTTTTGTAGCTGGCATTACTCTTCGGTCTCAACAAGCCGGAGGTTAAGGAAATTCACCCAAATATCATAAGCAGGGGAGGGGGGCATTTTTGTCTATTTATAAATACCAACGATAAATAGTGTAAATAAAAAAAACATGCAGAAAACAGGACAACGCAGTTATTTTAGGACATCTCAAGCGCACTTGCTAAGGTTACGTAAATAATTCATTCTCGAATACTTTGAAAACTAGGGAAATACATGATGTCAGCAACTTACTTCTTTGGCAATACGGATGAACCTTTCCGCAATGGTTGTAGCCTTCCATGACACAAGCTGCCCTAAAAAGAACGAAAAAGCTAACTTGTTATTTCTGTAGTAAAGCAATTAGACGTAAATTATTTAAGTGCAAATTTGCAGAATATATAAAAATGGCTTGAATAATACCGACACTAGAATAAAGATCTCAAAAACAAAATTAGTTCGGATTTTAACGGGTTAATTGCCCCAAATACGAAAAGACATTATAAGTCTAAAAGGACGGTATGAAATGGATACGAGGTTGTTGCAAAGTAATGCTGCGACCGAATATTACAGAGACAAGGGTAAAATTTGGGTTTCTTATTTCATCAATTGACCTTCGCTTTCACGAAAAGTTCGAATAATAGAGATTCAAATTAAAGAGGGCTTCTTGGGAGATTTGAGATTTTGTTCGATTTTTTGAAAGTTCGAATTAAACGAGTTCGAGAATAGATATCACAAGGCCTTTTTTAGATTGCAAATGCAAGCCACAGAGACCAGTATCAACGAATAAAGAATTAAGTACAAAGAGGCATATGATACATCTTACTTACAACGAGTGGCAATAAACAAATCCTGCTTTGCATGTGTAATTGCAAACAGAGGGTGCACTTGTAGCGTAAATTGACGATGAAGGCAAAACTGACAACGACTCATTGGGAGAAGGACTCGGCTGCACGTACACCGATTCATTGACAAACATCGATGACTGATCGACAGAAGAACTAGGATCCCAGAAGACTGTCGATGGTGAAACGTAAATAGACGGACAAACGGATGCTGTTGGAGGCTCAACACATGGCGCTGTTTCATTGTAACAAGCTGACCTAAAACGATGCAATAATCTCAGCTTAAATCTCAGGCATTATACAGATACAAAAGTGGCTCAATCAAAATTAGCCAATCAATAAACGCCTGAATGGAATCACATTCACTGATTGGTCAATTCTTAATTTAGAGATTGTTTAAGCGCTAGGGAGAATTCAGCTTAAGGTCTTTTAATTATAGGCATTAGTATAACAGTATAAACATAGTATAAAAGTATAAACTAACCACAAAATGCTAATCAAAAAACTTTCCATTAATTAAGACTGACATATCATACAGGATTTAGGCCACTTGAGCTCGTTATTCACATTCTAAAAACCAGCTTCAAAGTATAAAAGCATAGAAAACTTTTGTGCCCCCTTAAGGTATGAGGCCCTCAGTTAACTTTAGTCCATTATGACACTGACTACATGACGTTTAGAGATGTGGCATCATTCCAAAATAGAACAGAACAGCAACTAAAAGCCACTCTGAAACGGACTACCGTACAAATATGGAGTAACTTGACAATACTCCTACCCCTAATCCGTAATCCTGCCGCTAGAAATTTATCATTTTTCAAAAGAAACATCATACATGACACAAAAAACAAAAATTAAAACGAGGTAGCGTTTAAGCAAAACTACTTCAAGGATATCAAAGGGTCTCAAAATAGAATTTTCAAATGGACTTCAAAGGCACTTTTAGAACGTTCAAAAAGAACAGGGGAGGGCATTATGTGTCCCCAATTTCTCTGTTCAGCATTGAGTATGAGTACTCTATAAGCATTCAATTATATATAGTTTGCACCTCCAAACGAAGGTAACTTCAAGCAAAGAAATATCGTAGTTGGACAAAATACTCACTTCATGTTGCACTTATAACGACCAGGCGGACAGTGACAGTTTTGAAACGGAGACCGCCTGAAAACATTCATAGCATTGAAGTAAAGTGAATCTACTATTAAATCAATCTAAAAATCAAAATCTACGTGTGAAGAATATTCAATAATTGCAACCTTCTTTGATATAGAAATGCAAATTATGCTCATTTGTAGAGAATTAACGACTAACAACGAAAATTTTTGCAAAAAGCACAGCTAGAAGATATTATGTAAAGAAAAAAAGAAATGCAAGAACATATCCCAAGGACAAGACTTACCCGCATTTTGGGTCGCATATAGGACTCGCACCGACAAGGGGTTTGCAATTGTTTTCAACGGAAAGAATCTTTGGACATATGTACTTGAAATTAGTACAAAATTGCATCCAACCTTGAAAAACAAAACAATTTAGCAGAAATATCGAGCATTTGAAAGACATCAAAATCTGTGTATCTAGTTTTTACATCCTTTTACATAGCGATTTAAATCTATTTTACCAAACAAAAGCAGATAAAAGAACTGAAAGCGTGATTAAGAGCCAAGTTTTAAAATCGATTTGACAGCAAAGAATTGGTAAATGTTTTTTATTAAGGAGAAAAGAATCAGGATTGCTGGAAGTGGTAGAAATGTTAAAATCATGTTCAAATAGAAAGCCATAGCTCGGATCAAATCATGATCGGAAAACGAAAATCAATACAAAGTGATCAACGCACGCAAACGGCATACAAATTTGATTAGATCATGATCACTGTAAACATTAGATCAAGTAAACAACAAACTATAGGCAAACATAATCAGATCATGATCGGAAAACAAAAATCAATACAAAGTGATCAACGCACGCAAACGGCATACAAATTTGATTAGATCATGATCACTGTAAACATTAGATCAAGTAAACAACAAACTATAGGCAAACATAATCAGATCATGATCGGAAAACAAAAATCAATACAAAGTGATCAACGCACGCAAACGGCATACAAATTCGATTAGATCATGATCACTGTAAACATTAGATCAAGTAAACAACAAACTATAGGCAAACATAATCAGATCATGATCGGAAAACAAAAATCAATACAAAGTGATCAACGCACGCAAACGGCATACAAATTTGATTAGATCATGATCACTGTAAACATTAGATCAAGTAAACAACAAACTATAGGCAAACATAATCAGATCATGATCGGAAAACAAAAATCAATACAAAGTGATCAACGCACGCAAACGGCATACAAATTTGATTAGATCATGATCACTGTAAACATTAGATCAAGTAAACAACAAACTATAGGCAAACATTATCAGATCATGATCGGAAAGCATAGATCAACTAGGATTATTGAATCACAATCATCACGATTGTCATATCAAGTGTTATAGCTAAGACTTCGAAATAAATCTCTTCGTCATGTGCAAAATCCCAAATAAAGTTGCAATTTCTGTCTTTCTCTTCTTAATTTTTTCAAGTTAACATAAAATCACGCAGTAAGACATAAAGAAAAAAACATCCAAATGTATTGCAAAAAGTACATTTTCCAATCCAGTCTAATAACTATGTTTCTTCATAACTTTTGACCACTTTTGACAAAACCACGACATTTTGCCTATAACGTGCTGCTGCAGAAATGGAAGTTTTTGTTAGAAAAACTAGATAATACTCACCAGTATTACTGTCATTAAAATTGAATACTGGCAAATTTGGCATTGAGCATGATCCAGACACGCACTTGCGTTCATCAACACAATATGTTTCATTGCCAGGACACGTGATATTCAAAACAGACAATGACGAATTGTAGTCACAGACAGTTGTGTTGAGGATGCAGCTCTGCGTACCAGGACAGAATATTTCATCTTGTTGGCATGAAACACCAAAATAAGCTAACGTGTTGTCTTGTAAGTAGTTGCTCAGCTCTTGCAACGAGCATGGATAGCCAGCTGGGATACAAGATGCCAATAGCGGGCAATATGTGTGGTTTGCAGGGCATGGTGTACCCCATGGGGTTGAGCTGTTTCCATAACAGTCACCCACGTATGTCGTGTTAAATGTACACGAATCGGTCTTGTTTATACATTGAAACGTCAATGGGCAGAAATATTCTTCTAGTGAACACGTAACATCCCAAGGACTCATTCTGTTTGTAAAATAGTAGACAAAGATAGGAGATCCGTATTAAAAATCATTCAAGATTGCAAATGAAATGATGAAAACAATATAGGGAATTAGCTGTTGAAATGCTCACACAAGAAAGAAGTTAATTTAGAATAAGGACATGTTTTGACAAGGATACAAAGAAATTAAGCTGGGAAGCATATATTAAAATTTAAAGTAATGTTTGAAGTGAAAAGGTCTTTCTGGGACAAGAAATTATCATGCTAGATAAAATAACAGAAAAAGTTTTTTTGCATTGCTTGCAACTTATTCGTAATCATAGTGTGCTTTTGATACATACTATTATATTCTAATTATGAATAGATGAAAATGTATCCCTGTTGGATTCTTTTCTGTCGAATTCAATAAAATTGTGATCTTAATTTAAGCTGCATTTTGCCTTTTTTTTCTTCCTCTTTGTTAAACTGCTTTATTCATGGTGTCAAATGCACACGGTATGTCATTTATTTTTGCATAAAAAGTACATGAAATGTAAACAATATTTTTGTGGTACAAAATAGCTTTAAAAAGCAAACATTTTGAGGAATACATAAGCTTTTCGTCTGAAACTATTAAAAGTATAAAACGTCATAACATAGATCAAAACAGGTTTCGATTCACAACTGGGTATATATATATTTCCTAGCTTAGTGATTTGAACTATGTAATGATGTTTTATACTCTGAAGAGTGTCAGATGACAAGCTCAGTGACGACTCAAAATGTTTGCTTTTTTCAAAGCCAATTTTGCACGAAATGTCAAAAGTTGATGCATATAGGCTAAGACTAATGCCTAGATGGAAAAGGTACTACCTTCGTACAGAGTCAGGAAGTGGAAAACCATTTTTCTCTGTTTCGTTTTGCCATCTTGCACAGTGAATTTCGGCATCTCTGCATGTAGCCGCAAGATTAAGTGTTTCAACACAACACCCCTTAAATTAGAAAGTTAAAATTAAGGCCAGCAATACATTACAAGGCAACGGACAGCACCTATAATGGCTTAAGCCATCTGTCGATCAATTTTTGGCCAATCGATATACGAGTGAGTGATTCTACACTTATTGACTGGATAGTATTTGACTGACAGATTGCTTAATGCCACTCAAGTTTTTGTTACTTAGTTTTGAAAACGAATATTTTCGCCTTTTCATAAAAACGATTATCATGTGCGAATCGATAAGTCCCGACCATGTCTCACAGTTTCCTTGATAAAAACTTGAATTGGAAACATCATATTAAACATGTTAACAAGAATATCTCAAAATGAATTGGTATACTGGCAAAGATGAGACATTTTGTCCCAGCTCAAATTCTACGTAATCTTTATTTTGCATTCATTGCCCCCCATGCTAATTATGGACTAATTAACTGGGGTTGCGCTACCGCAACTGTTACAAAGACTGTACAAATAAGTCTAAATAAAGTCTTAAGATTAATAAACTTTGAAAATTATACTACGAGCACTAAACCACTATTTAAGCAACTGGGTATTTTAGGTCTTGAAGAAAGTTTCAATCTCGAACGTGCTAAACTTATAAATGATATAAACAACAGTCCTATTTTTGACAATTTTTTGGAACAGTAACCGAAGTTGTTTCAGTAACCGTTCTAATTTTGACATTTTTTTTGAAAAAACAACTGCTAGACATAGCTATTAAACTCATCAATCTACAGAAAAACTCTTCGCTTATCCTGCAATACGAACAAACTACAAAAAACGATTCTTCACATATAACAGCATTAAAACCTCTCCATATCAGAGAACAAGTAAGCAAACATTTATTTTGCAAATATTTCAAAAAATTGTTGTTGCACAATTATGAAGAAAATTCCTAAATACCTTTACTAAAGAAGAAAAATTTAACCGAACTCTCCCCCCCCCCCAGCCATGTCCTCCCTTACCCTCGTTATTTTGCATTCATCTTTTTAATCATTTTTTTCTTTTTTAATATTACTAACTTTGATTGTATTTTGATGTTCATTTTCTATTCTTAAAAAAATCAAACTCAACTCTTTTCGTAACAAAAATTTTAATCGTACTCTTTAGCTTTCATATCATATTCTCCTTGTATCTATATCTATACGCGTATTCCAATTATGTTCAACCTGTAAAAGGGCGCTAGGCTTGAAGACCGTTTCGGTTCTCTCGGCGTTCTAAGCAACTTAATTTTATAGCCTTTTTGCTTTGTAAACTAACCATTTTTTTAGAATTCATTATATCTGTAAATTATCTGTAATTTGTTGCTGAATTTAATGAATTTGAATTTGAATTTTTTTTCTTCTTAATTATAGTTTAAAATTCTTATTTTCTGTTGCAATTAATAGCCGTGCAGAAATGACCTTAATTCGACAAACTGGAAAACAAACAAAAATCATTTTAAAAAGGACAACATCCGCAGTTAAGGGTCTTAAAAGTTTGATTTCTTTCTTACACAGTGGCCGTCGCTAGCTTATATGCAGAGGGGAGGAGAGGGAGGGGGGGGCCACACTTGCTTTGCCGACAAAGAGTGAGAACCATCCTTGAGGGTCCCAAAGGGGGGTGCATATTCCTGTGTTCCTTTTAAGGAAAACAGCAATGTTCCAATGTTCTCGTTGATAAATAAAAAAATGTTCCCTTTTTCCCTTAAACTAGTAATAATGTTCCCATTTTTCTAGAGGAAAATTTAATTTGTTCCTGTGTTCTTGTACCATTTGATGATTTTCTGGTAAGTTTAAACATTTGCTAACAAAGCAACCCTACATGGCAATGGATTTTTTTCCAAGCGAATTAGCTTATTATTATGCTACAGACTTTCCATGAATGAGCAATTCCTATTAGCCTTTCAAGGTTGGTGAATAGTATAAATGATTCTGGATGCACAATAGAAAATCTCTACCACAAATGCAAATATATGGGGTGTGGCTTCTATAAGTTTCTACAGCAGAGTCCCCCTCCTAACTTTTAGAAGGGCACCCCTGTGTGTCAACCTCCCTCCCCCCCCTCATGCCCAACAGTAGCAACAGCCCTGATAACCTGCACTTTTTAAGATCTCGCAGAGGGGAGTGGGCAGCAATGCCATATTGATAATACCTTGCAGAAATTCATCACTACATGATGCCTTAAACACAACTTATTGATCTTTAGGCATATTTAACGTGCAGATATTAGGTAAAATCGGGACCGATTTGGCTAAAGCCCCGGTCAAACGCATCCAACATTTCATCCACACATTTTCTCCAAATATTTTTGAAAGTTCGTCGATATTTTTACGCGGGTGGTCAAACGCATCTAAACATATCACCCGACATTTCATCCAACATTCCTATCACCGTGCATCGCCTGCGCAGCGACGTGTTTACAGCACTGGCTTTACAGATGGCGAAAAGGCGCGTAAAATGAAAGTGAAAAATAATAGCTGATTTCCAATAATAATGAATAATAATGGCTGCCCTTTTTCTTGAAAGTTTCATCTGATGGACCCCTGCATTATCCAATTCACTTGTCGGTTTCACTTATTTTTTATTCTTTTTTTGATAGACCTCATTTCCCCTTAGGCCTGTGCCTAAATCTAGATTGCCATTGCTTCTCTCACTCTCCACGTCAGTGCGCCTTGATCCACCACCCTTTTCTCAGCTATGAATTTTTAGATTATTTAATTCTGTTCTTCACTTTTACCTTCCATTTTTCATTCGATAACTTTGAGAATAGTTGCTCACAAATCAATGAATTGACTTGGCGCTCAAATGAAAACAAACAGGTTGAAATTATGCGCATGCCCAGAAAATGAAATGTTGGGTGAAATGTTGGATCATGGTTGGATGGAGTGGTCAAACGCATCCAACATTACATCCAAAATTGAAAAACAAAACTTGTTGTTGATCGTGATCAAACTTCATCCAACATCGGTTTGCAAATGTTGGGTGACCCAACATGGGTGGTCAAACGCATCCAACATTTCATCCAACATTGGTTTTCTCCATTTTGGATGAAATGTTGGATGCGTTTGACCGGGGCTTTATAAATTTCAGAGACTAAAGGTGGCCGAACGCACGGCATTTTTGCACTTTTGATGACCTCGACTTGCTTTCCTAAAAATGTTTTAGCTTGGTTTTACTCAAAGAAACCGTTTTTAATTCTATCTATATTGTAATAAGACTTCTAATAAAACGACAATGAATAATGAATGTTGCTGCTGATACGGATTGCTTTGAAGGCAGACAGAAGTTATACAGTGGAAATGGTCTATCCAGACGAATATAGTTCTTTTCATTAGAAGACCAAATGCTCATTTCAAAAAGCAAATATGCTCATTTTTGGAGTCTTGTAGTTTATATAGAGCTTATGTAGACCGGTAAGATGGTTTATAATTTGCTCCTTTGAAAATGAGAAAGCAAAGTTGACAGCAGTAGAACTGTGTGGGTTTTGGGGTAGGGGCGAGCACCCCTCAGCTTTTGTTAATTTGTCGGGTAAAACACAGTTTTTAGCGCTTTGCCAGCAAATTTTGTCATTTGTCGGCAAATTTGCTTGTTTTTGTGGATGTTTGTGAGACTGGTTGATAAAGCTTGAGAGAAAGGATGTAAATGCACATCTGTAAAAATATTCATTTGAACATAGAATCACCTTTTGGTTTACAGGACCAGGGGCAAAAATACTGGGGTGTAGGGGGGTGACACCCCCAATCTAAATAATAGTCGTTTTCGCAGGGCAATCGAAATTTCGCAGAACGCCAAGCAGAACTTTATTGCCACGCAGAAACGCCACCTCTGAAGTTCGTTAAGGGCCGGTTAGGAATTTTGAAATGGAAATATCATATTTGCTATGAATCTCCCTTCCTGACAAGCGAACGGAACAGGTATATCAAGAAGAGCTCAGTTATTAGCAAAGCGAAAGCAATTGTTACAGAAAGTCATAGCCAATGATGATTAATGCAATGGTGATTGATGGATATATGTTTATGAGGGCAAGGTTGAGTCTACCCAAATTAATCTAAGTTGTAAATTATTTTCATGACAGGCACGGCGCCACTGGTGGGAGCTAGGGGACTGAAGGCCCCCACTTTGGTCAAGATAAGAATTTTTTATCATTTTTTCCATTACTTTCCAACAGTGTATGAAATAGAAAGAGAGTTAAACTGTAAGATGCTGATTTTGTTTGAGCTATTTACTAACTTATTCACGTATATTTTTATAATTTTTATTTTATTTGCATTCATTCAGTAAATCACTTTCTGTATCATTGCAATGTTTTTATTTTGGGTGTGTAAACATGGCCTTCTCGAGACAAGAAACTGCACATTTCTGTTCAGGAAATAAAATCAAAACAACATCTTCCTCTGTCATTCACAACTATCTGCAATTCGAAACGAAAGGTTACGGTTTCTTTCCTTCTTAACGTTTCCCAATTTTTCCAAATAAATAATAAAGTCTTTTTTGCAAAATTGCTTTTTGCTAAATTTAGTCATTGAGATGCGTTTCAGCCCTATTACAAGGTATAATTTCAAAAATTTTCTTTCACGTCGGACCCAACCAATGGGTCCTCCTACCTCGCTAATCTTGATTCTTAGCCCTTCCCCCGGGCTAAATTTCGTCGCGCCGTCTAAATCATGTACCCATATCATCATATGCGATGAAATACAAGCTTTATTACAAAGGAAAATAAAATTCGACATTTAATTTACGCTTACGTAGAAAAATAGCTATTTCATAAGCAATGAAGTTTCAAGTTTGTTTTTATTGCTTAGCAGTTTGTCCTTGGTAAAGACAAATGTACACTGGTAAAGCTTTCACTAGTAGCCTATAGACAAACCTTTGCTTTGAGGTCTGCAGGGCACCACTCAGTTTTGCAGGGCATAAACCCTTTTCCTCCTCCCCCCCCCCCAAAACCTATTGGCCAAGTTACGCCCCTGTACAAGACATTTTTATAGGGTCGAAGACTCCTGCGTTTCTAAAAGCACAGACGCTTACTACTCCAGCCAGTGCTACAGAAATATCTAACGAGTGCAGATGCTTTTTCAATCTGTCATTGCATATTACTGTTTATCTTTTACTCCTTATAAGGATGCTTTGATCAAATCTACTCCATCCAACCAATGATAGAATGGAAGCATTTTATCGCGATTTTATCACCAGCCATTTACTCAGGCCATTTACTTTAAGGCTTATTTTAAACTTCTAGGAAATTCCGATGACAGTAAGCTTCTAGTAAACCAAATTCATACATTCAAATCATGTTTGTGTAAGGATGTAAATAATGCTTTAATTAGTGCTTTTTGTGACGACTTTTCGCTTTTCAGTCTTAAATACGCAAGGCCTCACTTAAATGCCATGAAAATTCCCTCCAAAGCAGAAAAGGCCTCACTTTGTCTCCAAACTCTTCATGCAATATTGTTAGGTGTAATTTGCGTAAAAGTAATTAATGTAGCACTTTAAAAAGTTCTTCGTGCTTTCAAGTGTAAAAATTCTCAAAGGAGCGTGAAATTTGACAAATGCGTCAGCGGCTATTATGCAAAGTGATAATGTTTTTTACTAGTAGATCTATCGAAAGGGGGCCATTCATCAAATAGGTTCATGAAAATTCGGATAGTTCCCCATCCATAAACGAAAAATGCAGAAAATAGATTTGAGCAAACTAATTATTTGTTCGGGAGCCATAGCATGTTACCCTTGATTGTCTTAGCAAATCAGCGACGATTTTTGATCGAAGATTACGAAAGGTATACGTGATTTGGCATTCATGATTTCACGGGGTATTCTGGATGCTAAACTTGACCAAAAAAACTGGTTGAGATGGTTGGAATGCACAACAGCTCGGTAGAAATTGAGCTTCAGAGGGCAGTCCCAGACCAATTTGCAGAGAAAACGAACAGGTAACCTTTATCGGCCTATAAGTTTGAAAAATTGCCGACAAAATACCACGAGACTGCCAAAAACTTGTCGTCTTTGAGAAACAGATTCTTTCACTGGGGGGGGGGGGGCATATCAGCAACCCAACTTGCATTGCCTTGTTTTGGTTCATATATGACAGCAAGCAATACAAAGTTAGTATCAGTTTAGTAGGTAGTTTAAACATAAACGCGACACCTGCGCCGTAGCACTTAGATAAAGACAATGCACTTGTGCCTTGACTCTGACGCGGGGGTTGCTGCATTGTCTTGAAGCCGTCCATTATTTCTCCCGAACATCCCACTCCTTCCATCTCTTCTTTGCATACAATTTACGTTTCTCTTCGTAAGCCACCTGTATTATGCCTTGTGTCGCAGGTAGTACACAAGAAAACGTACGTTTACTAGGAATGTAACAGAACATATATACCAAAGCGTGCATCGCAGCTTAATCAATTTTCCTTCCAAGGCGGTGATTTCGCTTTAGGCCCGTGAACTGACCACGGTCGTAATACCATTGAAATCAAAAGAAAGTTTCGTTGCAAAATTGTTCGTGACAGCTCCCAATCTCAAGACAAGAAATGTTTTCATCGAAAAATATTTTGGCATTCATTTAACGCCTTTACATATTATGATAAGCGTTTATTATGACACAATTAAACATATATACTTTGATTTGAATCTGCCAGCTGAAATCCAATTTTCCTTGATTCTGCTTATTCAACAGAACCAGAAAAAGCAATCATTTTTGTAGGAGCCGGGTTATTTTTACGGAGCCTTAATGTTTTGATTCAATGTTGTCCCTGTTACTGAATCGATTTTCATTTAAGTTCATACAACAAATTGTATCTAAGACCACCAAATAACGGTTTTTGCGAGACCTCTTTAGTAACAGGGTTTACTAGCTGATATAAAGTGCTCTTTTTTATAACACAATAGAAAATTTAAAAAGCGCATTGCTTTTTATTCTAATTTTTCATATCCTTATGTCCTTCATATCCTATAATCTTTAAGCAGCAAACCATGCCTCGGTGTCTCATGAAGAGTGTTCTTAGAAAAAAGAATTGAATGAAACAATAAAAGCGATTCCGAGCAAAATGGCAGTGAAACTAACTTGGGAAAGTATGACGCAAAGAAACTAGTCCGTTGCGAAAACAGCAGAACACAAGAGATTTCCTTCAATGGACATTCCTTGTAGAAGTGTGAATTTCTTTGTTACAGGTTAACAGTCAAGTAAGTTTTCATAGGTTTTGTCAACAAAAATGTTTTTGAGCAAGAAAGACATGCAGCCGAGTAATAAATTCATTTTACGGTTGGACCGTGGGTGCCCTTTTGTTCAAAGAAATTAATTTATGGTTTCTGTGTACCTGTAGACCCAGTGAGTTGCGAAAACGCAGATGTTATTCTCATGGCAAGCTTGATCAAATGTCTTTATCTATGACGAGAGCCAAATTTTTTCAACAACCAGACCCTTTTTAAATATAAAACTAGGTGATATGCATTTTGCAATGAAAACTAGAAGTCAACCTGCTACCAGAATGCCGAACAACAAGAAATATCCGATCAATTTACAATTTTTTCGCTCAACAAAACAAGAATGGAGATGCGCTTGAGTATAATTAAGTGAGTTTCGCGTGAATCGTACAGTCGTTAAACTATTACATAATATTTAGCTTTAAAAACAAAGAGTTTACAGCCAAAAGATGCAGAGGCATCGTTCCAAGTATAGATTAGTTGCTTAATTTGCATTAAATAAATAAGAATTTCGCGAACACCTTTAATTAAAACAGCTCTTGGCGAGAAGAGCTTGCATAGATCAGAAAACATTAAGGGTTGCTTAATTAAAATAGCCTACATTGTTGAGCTAATTCATTGTATACCAGAAAATGTTGAAGGCTTGATTAGCTTTTCTGGATTAAGCCAATTGTATTTTCAGATCTAAAAACCAGTAAGCCACAGATATGGATTTTCTAAATATTTATAGGGATCATGGGAAAAGCTTCCGCCATTCTGAAAACAAAAGGCGATTAGCCGAAAACATGATTTTTCCAGACTGAAGCAGAATGTAGAGTTACGAGACAGCATGTAAAGCATGATACGTACAATCTGAAGATAGGTTTATACATACTTGTTCATTTGTACATTTGTGGCTGCATGAAACTTCAAGGCCCCAGATTAAAAGAAGCAACGAAAGGCCTATGAGAAATAAGACGTGAAGGTAGAACAAAACGAAAATGAGTGAGTTGAGCAAAATTAACAAATGACCTTTGATCAATGATCGTGAAATCAAAAATTGGATAATGGTTTTGGCTTCGTGTGCATTCGTATGCGGGAAGTAAGGTGACATTATCGCTAGAGCCAGCAACCAAGTGCGAGTAATAAATTAGTAGTTTAGTAGTTAGTAGCGTTTTTCACTCACCATTGAGCTTTTTGCAACTTTTAAATCTATTCATGACGTCTTAACCAGACATGATCAATAAAGAAACAAGAAAATGCTTACCTAGTAATTCTTTCATGACTTTTGATCAAAAAACATTCGTCGTTACTCTTTTTCTATTCTTATTTTCTCAACTGTTCACAATCTTCTTTGGAGTCAAATTTGCCAGCAAATCTTGTATGGCCGCTCCATGAACTAATGATCCTCTCGTCTTTCACAGTCTCTCAAATGAATTGTCCGAAGGAGGAGCGAAACAAAAGTTGCTATTAATTAATAATAGAATGACTTTGTGTTTGTTTCTGAGTCGCTATGGCTACACTGATAAAAGTCTGATCATTATGGGTAAAATCAGTACCATTTGTCGCAATAAATCAGTGGCGTGTTCTATTGCTGCCTTCAGAGTTTGACTCAACTCGATCTGAAATCTTGAGATATCCTTTGAAGAACAGAATGATTTCTAAAATCCAAGCTTGCTTACGTCGAATGTGCGGCGCAACGACTGACATAACAAAGACAACTATTTCTAGTGCTCTCCTGAGGGTATGTGCTGATGTTCCTTCAAAGCCCAGGGTACCCATTGGCCTCGTGTTTTCTATTGTATAGAAACACATTGTGCTGCTTGTCTCGAAGTAGAAACAAAACAATTGGTTGGCAGGCAAATTTCATGGTAGAGTTCAACTTCAACGGCCATATGCATTTGAAACATAACGACAGATGTTTTCAACATTTGAGTATTAGGGTTTCATAGGGGCATCGGGATGAGATGGTCATATGCGTTTGCGTCTTTTTCCCTATTTTCCATCGTTTATGAGGTTACATTATCTTGTGACCATGGTGTCATTTGCCAGAGTATGTTTCGGAATTGTTACCGAACTG
Source organism: Rhopilema esculentum (assembly GCF_013076305.1). The sequence goes on along the minus strand of NW_027019698.1, from coordinate 9,669,234 downwards.
CAGCGCAAGGTAGAGAGATTTTAAATGAAAATATTAGAAAAGAAGTAAACACGATGCTGTTGTAACCTTTTTAGCCAGTTGTATCTGCACAATGATAAACGCGCTGTAGTGTTTAACAATGTAACATGTTTGTCTCTGGGGTGTGGGGTATTAAAAGCTATCTGTTTGAATCAGAGACAAGTATCCTAAACAAAAGTACAAGCTACTATGGTTTCATCCAAGTCGTCATAACAGGAGATAAAAGGCCATGTTTGAAGCAAGTATTTCGTATCCTTTGCTTCGAAGAAAACGCGAAGGGTTTTTAGCAGGGTATAAGCAAGATAAAGACAGTAACAACACTTCACTTAGCAAGTCAAAAATTGCTGAAATTAAGCCCTGAAATAAATACGCTAAACAAAATTGATTCAAATTCAATAAAAATTACTTAACGGGATAATGATTAACGAATTTAAACAAAAAGCATTCACAGTTCTTATAGTATATTTGGTAAAACAAAACTTGATTTAGTACCAAATTGATTGATTCTTGACAAATGATACAATAGTGCTCGTCTGTGCTTTGACTACGACTTCTTCATATTTGCACAATCTAAAAATCAATAGTGATATATATTTTATGTGTCCTTTTGAAATTCAATGGCGCCCTTAATAGTGAAATTACCCGAAGCTCTTTTACTTATAAATATCGCGTGATGATATCGAAACCTCACATTAAGTATTCTGCTGATAAAAATGTTTTTGACCAAGGCAAAGTTACAGAGGAGGTCGAGCCTCCTTAGCTATTGCTTAAAATTGTCCTATTTCTTCTTCTAGTCGTTGTTTTTTGAGAAAATTTTCATATACGTTCCCTTGATTCTATTCATAACACTTTACTAGAAAAATACCACCTCCCTTTGGTTATGAGCTGCACTTCTAATAATCAATAGACCCCGTTTACACGAGACCTGGACCAGATCGGATCCAAAAGTATCCGGATACTTATGCTTATTGCTAACGCGCATGCGCTTTTCGAATATTGGCGCACATTTGACATTTTCAGAACTTCCTAAAAGGGGTAAATTTTCGTGGACTGATAAAAAAACTGCGCTACTTTTAAAAGTAGTATTGGACTACAAAACTGCAAAGCTTGCAGGTGGACAGGATTGGGAAAATATGAGGACAAAGTAAGACAACATATCGTAATAGTTTCGTAATAATTCTTCAACACAGTAGTCGATCAACTTGATGTCCGGTTTTCTGGCACCAAAAAGCCACGGATTACATATTCAAACTACCTTGAATTGAAAAATATTCTGTCCAACTTTCGACAAATAACGTAGACGGTTCCGATCTGGACCAGATTCACCCGTTTCCAAAAGTATAGGGATCCACCAGTTTCCGTGTAAACGAAAGGCCTATCTGTACTCTTTTGGATCGCTCCGCTCTCGTGTAAACGGGATCTAGAAGCTTTTTCGTTGGTTAAGTTGGTATTTCATAAAAGGTAAAGCGAAGCCTTTTTGCATACAGGAATATACATGAAAAGTAGCAGAAGAGATAATTAAGTAGAATTTTGTCATCAAGAATTTCGTAACTCTAATTCGAGATCAAAATAGTTTACAGCATTTCTTTACCGGTAAAAGTTTTAGTCGTACTCGTTTATAAAAAAATTGGCACGTGAGTCTTTGGTGATTGTATACCTACTCCAAGGGTTGTTTTTCAAATTGGATTTTCTCGACGCAAAAAAGCGTTGGCGAGTTAAGCTCATTCTTAAGATCTGGCAGGGATCAGGAAAGAAATTGCGAGCAGAACAGGTTTAATAATTCATGCAACCGTTTCACGTCTCATGTAAAATTAATGCTGTACCAAACTAAAGATTAAATTTGCAGAGCACTCTTACATTGAAATACGGAAATAAATCCGGAGAAACATGTCAGTTTTAAGAAAAAGCGGCTGCAAGCACTTTCACCTGCGATTATTATGAGCAGGGAGTCAATGCATAATTAATTTGAATGATCTAGATATATAAAGATATGTTCACTTGTTAGCTAAAATTCTCTATACTTTCAACTTTAGAAGTCTCAGTGTTGTTTGCACACTGCAATAAACCCGTTTATTGTCCGAGGACAGAGCCCTGAGGCACTCCATGGTTTATATTCTTCCATTCACTGTAAGATCCATTAACTTTGACACGTTGCTTTCTAGAGTTCAGAAAGCTATATATGAAATTTAAAGCTTTTCTTGTGAAACCATAAGCTTCTATTTTAGCAATTAATAGATCGTGGTTTAAGCAATCGAATGCTTTGGAGAGATCTACGAAAGTAGCCCCTGTGCTCATTCTGTTGTCTAATGCCTTTTTGCAGTTTTCAACACAACCTAATAGGGCATACTGTGTACCATGTCCTTCCCTAAAACGACAGATTAGAGGATTTAGAAAGGTACTAGCATATGGCTTTATCTGCATTCCAAAACGTTGATGGCAAGGCTGAAATAGGTCTATAATGTTTCTTGACAGGAGCATTGCATTTTTTAAAATATGGATCATATATCAGCTTTTTTTAGGCTTTCAGGGAAGCTGTTGTTTTCTACGCATATGTTAAAACTTCTATGAAGAAAAAGGAAACAAAATTTTTCTTGAAGTATTTGCCAATAAATTGAGTGAAACAACCGACAACTTTTCATTTGCCGGCACGTTTGAATATCCACCGAAAAAACATCCCCACATTGCATTTTACAGCCTCAGCTTGTTCTTAATTTGTTCTTAACTTTTGTCCAATTTTAAGGGTTGTGTTCTTATAAAATTGATTTTATAAAAAAGGGTGTTCTGCGTTTGAAGTGCTAGGAACAGAGGTTTAAATTGTGCATGGTTACTAATTCTTTTGTGTTGCGACACTTTTCATGCCCCAGCCGTTTTAAGGCCAACGTTACTTGGTTAAAAATTTAAGTTAATATTTAAGTAAATTTTAGTTTTCTTCAGAACACTGTTTAGTGCATGCACCTTTGGGGTTTATTTTTATTCGTGCGATTTCTTTTTACAAACAATTATAATTACTTGACAGCTTGGAATATCGTGATTGATACTTAACTTACTTAATCAAAGTAGAAACCAGCATAAAAGAACCTGGTTTTTAAGAACCTCGAGGCTGAAATTAAACCAGCTTAAAGTAAATGAGGTTATGGTATGTTGCATTCTAAATGGCCAACCCAACAAGACAAATGCATTTGATTGGTTGAAAGGTAACGTGAAAAATAAAGCTTACTTAACTGTGTCAGTGAAAATCTTTCCGGTGGAAAACATTGTTAATATGTGCGAGGCTTAAACGTATATAAGAATCTTGTTAAGAACATTACGGGTTGGAATTTAGAATAGCAGCCTGTTAATTAAGAAACTATTCAGGCTGCCAGAGAAAGACCTTGGTTCTTTCATGCAGGTTTCTACTGTACTTATTTAGGGCTGTTCAACAGGGCTTGTATTCAATTCGTAGGTAGGGCCTGAAAAGCGGGGTCTGACACACTGCCAACCTCTTTATACTCCAAGAAAAACCTGAAATTCAGAATCAATGCTCTTTTGAACAATGCTCAACGCAACAAAAGGTTCGAAAAAGCTCTATCATTTCAAAAAAGTGGGGGTGGGGCCATGCCCCCTCCTTCGTAGGAGGCCCTGCTGCTGTCAATTTAGTAAAAAAGTAAAGAAACTTTTATAGCACAAATGTCTGTCATGTGACTAATTCTAATCTATGTTCACTTTACAGCCTCTGCTGGGTGAGGGTGGCAGAAATAAAACAAGAAAAATTTTATTCAATCTGTTAAGATGTGAAGGAGATAGAACAACGCATGGGTTGAACAGAACAGAACGATTACTTTATATCAACTTCAAACGGCCTAAACACATAACTGTAATACTGTAAACTGTAAATCTGAAACTCTATATAAACATGGGTCACATGAAGTAATGCTTCTGCACGTAATCTATTAGGTTACTACACAATCATTTTTTTTACATTAATCGAGCCACCTAACCACTTGATAAGCCAGGGGCATGTACCTGATATAACAGGATTACTAAGAACAGCTAAACCTTATATTGAAACAATGTTATTCTTTTGGATCAACGATCACCACGTCGAAAACAAACATATGCTGTTCTTTTATCTGCTATTCAAAATGAATCATGTATGTATCTTTTTGTCTGTTGTTTCCCAGAACTGTGTGGATTTTTGAAACCTATACCTTTTTGAAAGTCTGATGATGAATGGCCTTGGAAGGACAGTAACAAATATGTCTAATGTCTTCAACAGTGAAATCTGCGAAAAAGCAAAATTAATTGTCAAACTGTAGTATGTTTCCTTTATAACAGTGGAATGAACGAGAATATAGCCATGGGATGCCCCCCCCCAATATGAATTTTGTTCCAATATTTTCGGTTTAACTTGTAATTTTTATTACTTTTGTATGTATGATTGCATTAAAGTGGATTCATTTTTCTTTGGTTTTTTTGCAATTGATCTGAATATTTTGTGTGCCTGAATATTTCGGGGAAGGATGTGTGCCTGCCGCTTAATTGGGGTCACCCCCATTTACAATGAAAATTAAAAAGGAAGTTAAGTACAGAAGTATGCTCAAGGGTGCATGGCCACTGACTGGAGCACATAGCCATGTCTGCTCCCAGCATTGTCATGTGCTAGTAGCAAATATAGTTCTAGCTATGTGCAATGAATATATGTGTTATTTTTTCTAAATCTATAAACTACCATGGAAGCTGTACCATTTTCTGCAATATGAAATGTTAAGCAAAAATAGAAGTTTAAAGTGCCTGTGGCATGATTTTCGTACTTTTGAGATTATATATCTATTCTTATGTGAAAAGGCCTGTTATTTTCATTTCTGAGGTTAGTTTTTACGTTTCGCGAGAAATGAAGGAGTTATTGGCGATCTTCTACGCCAAAATTAGCCATCTTGGTTTTCAGAATGAGTAGACTGTGACGTCACGGGAGGAACCCGATCGCCTCCTCCTTCGAGTTTTTGTATCGTAGTCAATGAGGGAAATCTAATAGGTCCAAGATGAGCGATATTTCCAGAGAAAGTAGTGGCAGCGAGGATGAGATTTTTTTAAGGTAGCGCTTACATTGTTACAATAACGAGTTCCTCCCATGACGTCATAAGAGAACGGCGAATGACGATAAAGCGACTTGGCTAGGCCGCACTATTTTGCTTAATTTCAACATCAAAACGCTTTTATTTCAAAAAAAAGTTCAGATCTACTATAAGAGCAGTGCAACGATTCAATTAAGAGAATAAAAAAATCATGTCACAGGCACTTTAAGCCCTCTTCATTCATTTTGCCCCCCCCCCCCTATTCCAACCTCAGTCCGGCGGCCCTGTATAACCAAAAACATTTTTGGTACCACAAAACTTGAGTACCACATATGTTCTGATCTGTGTCGGACGAAAGTGCTTTAGTATGCTATGCTATGTTTCCTAGGCCGAGCCTTTGCTTACCTATGAGCGTGAGCTGCGACACTGGTCAGGTGATCACTAACTGGTTTGGGTCAGTCTGCACCTTAATAAACATATTTTGTTCACCAAGATTTAATTATAAAAGAGAAATTTCTTATCTAATACATTGTGTGGCCTTTCTTTCTTTGATTTCTTTGAATTCTTTGATTTAAAGTTGGTAAATCAATTAAAGTATTATTTTAGCTTTGTCAGCTTTTTGATTTTATCTACAGTTATGTTTAGTAGGTTCGAATACTTTAACCTAGGATTTCCTTAGTATTTTCCTTAGGATTTCCTTAGTAACTATTTAACATACTCTGTGCTTTTTCAACCCTACAAACGTGAGCTATGTATTTAAGATGTTGAGTATATATAAAGGTTTTAAGGGAGCACGTACCAACTATATTCACCCAATTTTGTTGTTGGTGTAAACAAACTTATACTCTCTCTCTTCAACGTTCTTTACACAATAAAACTAACAATAAAAAAAGAAAACTAGGATAAAAACTATTTAATCTGCAGTTGGAAATTTGGCATTTATGGGTTTTCTAATAAGTACTTTGAATAAATGGAGATAAATTGAGTTTTTCAGGTCTTGTGATAGTGCCTCCCATACTTTCCCCTTATGAATCCGACCGTATTCGATTCCAAAGCTAGTTGTTATGGTAGGTTAACTTAAGTTTTCTTTTACTTCGAAAATTTGTTCTTTGAAGCTAGGATAACAGGGGGAGAAATTCTGGAAAATGGTTTTGGATACTCCGATGACGCAAATTTCCGATGACGCAAATAAGCAAAAGCAAGACCGAGCAAGACAACTACGCAGTATGTGCTTTCAATATCTAAACAATTCTATTAATCCAATATCAACTCCATTCAAATAAAATATATTTTCCGCATTCCCAAATAACAATGCTTTTCAGATAAATAATACAAGTAAATTCCTCCTATGTTCTAGCCCCCTCTCATTTTTATAGTTTTTGCAGTTTTTGCAGTTTTTGCGGTTTTAGTGAATTTATATCATTTTTCTTCAATTTATTCTTACATTACTGGACGCAAATTTATGTATTTTTTCTCAGTTCAAATTTTCGTTCAGTCAAACAATCCTCATCTAGCCTTTTCTGTCCGTTAGCGTCAGCAACACGTGAAAGCATGATTCTAAACTGACCTCATGAGAAGCACGAGAATAAGGACTTATTTTAGCCATGAAGACAAAACAACAACCCGCTGAAGGACAATTTTTCACGCAAAAATCATTTTATGTCCCACACACATTGATCGAATCGTCTAGTCGGAAACCTTGACGCTTAGAAGTCTATACAAATTACTGTCATACATTGTCATTCATTTGAGCAAGTTGCGGTTGCAAATAAACAATAAATGACCCGCAGTTTTTGGAATGAAATTCTTGGACGGGACGATACAAAGTTTTTTGGACTCTAGCAATGTTTTTGTCTAACACTCTACAGAGTATGAAACGTCACAATTTAGGTCAAAAACTTTTTTCTGACGTTTGAGTTCTCGACCTACCTTAAGTTCAAAGATTTTCGGCGTGAAAAACTCTCGGACAAATCTTTGTCCTATAATTTATTTACACGATATTTAGACATATCGGAGAGTTTGTCACACCGAAAATTTTGCATGAACCACGAATGTGCAGTGTTAATTAAGTAGAGCGATCTGGTCCGGATACTTGTGGATTCGATTTGGTCCAGGTCTCGTGTAAACGGGGTCAAAGTGGCTTCGGTCATCTTTTAATAAACAATTGGCCAATCAGTGAGCGTGAGGCCACTCACGCGCTTATTGATTGGCTGATACTGATTGGCAGATGGCTTTAGCCACGTGAGTATCTGTCGATTGCCTCTCCATAAAAATGCGAGCGAGGTGATTATTTCTGTTTCATACGCCTTCTAAAGGAAAATGTATTGTAAGTTTAGGTCTTTGACAACTAAGTGTAATTATAGCACTTTTGGGATGAGAGCCTACAGATTCGTGTCAGCCGTTATTATAATTCACAATGCAATTTAGTCCCACAGTACCCGGTTTTATAATCACGCATCCCCATTTCGCAGGGTTAATTTCCTCTTAGGAAAGCTTCAGTTCATGTTGTCAGCACTTTGTCAGCAGATTTTGTCACTTTTCTGCTGCCATGACAACTGTCAATCAATTTCATTGTCAATCAATCGGCTTTGTCGAGGAGGTCGTTAACCGCCACCTCTTTGTGCGGAAGGGAATTATCTTCGGAGCGTTGCTCTGCCAAGAATCTGTTAAAGGCCTTCGATTTTTTTGGCACGAAAACGGTGCTGCATCACAGCTCAGTTCTCCGCAATGGATGGAAGTTTTGATTCGAAGTTTTGGGAATCAAAACCAGTCGAATGCCACACCTTTCTCCCAAAAACTCGAGACCGTACGAACAAAAGTTATGATTGTCATGCTTATCGCCTGTACATCGCTGTACGAATCCTTTATCGCAATCGATTTTAGCTGTACCCGTTCTATCACGTGTTCATTTTCATACGTCTTTGTTTACTTCACGAAAACGAAAAATAAATGTCAAACCCTCGAAAAACTTCATGATTTTCAAAAGGGCGTTGGACTTGAATCAAAGGCAAACTGAAAACCAAAAATTCTTGATAAAAAGAATAGTTAAGCATCAACTAGAGCAGCTGTTTTTATAAAATTGTGAAAACCCAAGATGTTGTCTTCTTCGAATATCCTGACCTAAATTTTCAAAACAATCATTATCAAGGAACAAATTGTTTGTGGGCAGTACTAGCAAGAGCTATTTCTAGTTATAATTCACAATGCAATTTAGTCCCACAGTACCCGGTTTTATAATCACGCATCCCCATTTCGCAGGGTTAATTTCCTCTTAGGAATAACTATAGCAAATTTCTCGCACGTATTGACCAATCAGTTCTCGTTTCCTAGCGTTGCTTAGCAATTATTGTTTACATCGAACTTCTTAAGCGCCGAATTAAATGAATTTATCAAGTATATGAAAAGTGCGACGTGTCAAACGTCGAGCCAATCATGTGCCGAACTTAACGTATGATTTATTCTCCTCCCCAGAAACCCACGGTATCATTATTTCTAAAGAAAACGCGCGAATGCGAAGGAAGAGGACAAATCAAACAGGGTTGGTATATTGGCTTTTTTTAAGCCAAATTCCAGAAATTTGGCTTTTTTCGAACTTGTTTGGCTTCAAAAATTTCTTTTGGCTTAAAGTCTTTTTTTGGCTTAATTTTGGCTTTTTCCCAAAGTACGGGCATAAGTACTTATTTCCTACCTTCCTTCTTTTTTCATCATTCTAACAGAAATTGACAATTCAAGCAGTTAATGCATATATTTTACTGTGATTTTGACACTTTGTTGAACATCTGCGATTTCATCCACCTTGCCCGATCGTTACGTGGTTTTTGCTTTGTTCTTGATTCTTTCTGTCTGTTGAAGCAGGGTTTAATGACCGCGATGTGAAAGGGGGGGGGGACTTGGAGGAGGTTGTATCGTATGGACTGACCTTGTACTTCATCTAAATCCGATGATAAAATATTGAGGGAAGGGTAAATTTTCTGATAGCAAAAACGGCCAAGCCTAAAATTTTCTGTTTGCTCCCCTATCGCTTTGTTTTAATTTTACTAAAAATGCGCTCCCACATACATGTATACACATACATACAAAATACATGTATATCATGCGCTAGAATTCTACGAATACAATAAATTGTTCTGTCAGTCAGTTGAAGAGTACCTAAGAGTGGAAAATTTTAGCCGTGGGTAGAGAAATATGTAAGGGTTAAAGGGGATCAAGCACCCTATGGATTGAACAAAAAAGTTACTTCTAGCCTCGTTTACAACTTGAAATTTTCTATTGTTTTGCTGCCTCGTTTACATTTTGGCTTAATTTGGCTTTTTTCAAACATTGATTTGGCTTGAAGCTCCAAAAGAATCTACCAACCCTGAAATCAAACATTGTGTGTTAGCAAAACGGACTCCGCCATCGAGAAGTTTTGGAATTTTTTTCGTTTCAGTACCAAATATCGTTGCATTGGATGCAAGGTTTTAGTTCGCAAAAGATGTTACATTGCAAAAATGGCTACTGTGCGGATTGAATGGTCTTGGGATGGTTGTTGTCAGCAGTGAACATAGGAGTAGGGCTACTCGATATCTTCTTGCCAGAGTGATAGCGATTCTTAATCTGTATTCGGCTACTCGATGTTGCTTTTTACTTTCCGCAAGCACACGTTTCATTAACAAGAATTTCGAGTTGTATGCAGCCATCTTAGAAAGTATAATCAAATGTGTATAGTTCGCGCCGTGCTTTTACCAGTTACTTCATGTATGCTCTTGAAGTTATTAAGCTCGACACATTTGGCTTGACCTCTGAAATGACCAGCGCTCTAAGGTCGCTTGTGAGTCGTACTGAATTGAATTTAGATTGGCACATAATAAATTCGACATTTGAAAAATGGCCTTGCTCTTACAAATTGTCCTGTGCGAAGCAAAAATAAAATCTAAAAAAAATTTTCAGATGTGAAGATAACACGGAAATGGGGAAACTTTCCGTCTGATACTCCTCAGAGACGTAATATACCTAGGCGTAATATACCTCGACCCTGCGAAAGCTACTACAGCAATCAAAATTGGATCAGGTGTACAGGGCGCTGCTTGGGAGTCATCTGAGATTGAATGATGAACTATGAGACAGTTTGTCAAACACAAAGATTGATCATCTTCAGCGTCTACAAGCTAGGGCCTACAATCGAAACGGGTGGAGTTTTCACAGATTTCACAGTTTTTTCACAAATTTGCTTTCAGTCTGAAACTTTGACAGGGCTGCGATGACCTATAAGGTAATGAATGGCATCTGTCCGGACAACTTAAGGGGGAGACTTGTAACAAGATCTCAAATATCTAACTATCCAACAAGAAAATCAGTTAGATCATGACAAGACACTCCAAGGCAGAACCTAGAAGTCTACAAAAACGGTTTTCTCTATTCTGATGTAAAACATGGAACAAATCCCATCAAAAATTAGAAAATGCTCCACGATTATCACGTTTAAAAAGAATAGGAACGAACATCTTCAAAATAAGTAACCTTTCCGAAGTACATTCCTTAAAAATACCGGCAAGTTTGTTTAAAGTTTATGTATAGAGATATAAATATGTATTAATATTTTGTGTGTGTAGCTGATAGGATTCTGTGTTAAAATATGATAAAATGAAAATATATGCATAGAAAAAATATAGCCAATAAATGGGTGCAAACACATCGTCCTACAAAACATGTGCACGCTTTATACGATTGTAATACCGCTACTCAAAGCGCTAAGCCTCGCTATTACCCGCCTCGTTTGCGCATTTCCTTCGCTCCATTCATCCACTTTCCCAGCGTTAGTCATACTTGTTTGTGCATACTCTTTTGGGTCAACTGGCATCGCACTCTTTGTTGCATTGCGTATACTAGTAGGAACTCTTTCACTAAGGAAACCTACCCTCTATTATAGTATTATTTGAAGTACTACACTATGGATTGACTCAACTTATACATACGTATCTAGACACATTCCTGTTGCTTTTCTAGCTTGTTTTTCCTCTTATGTAGAAACTTAAGATTAGCACATTTACATCTTTTATTTGTACAACGAACTAGTTTTCCACATATAGAGTACCGAAGTGATGACGTCATAAAAATCTATTTTTAGAATTTCTGAACTTTGATCCCAGAACCTAAAAGAACATCACGAAATACCTCTAAATATGCAAAATCAGTTAAAAGCATTACGAATTGGCGGAGATATGGCCACTTGACACGGGCTCTTAAACAGTAATCCGCTAGCAAACTTCAAATCTTCTATTGGCGATAGCTCACCCAATTTTTGACAAATTTAACTGATATTGCATATATGGGAATAATTTTTTAGTGTTCTTTCAGATTTATGCGGCCAAATTTAAGAAATTCTAAAAATAGATTTATGATGACGTCACACTTCGGTACTCTATATATCGTTCTCCAAGAATCCTGAGTCAGAAAGAATTTCTGTCAACTCATCAGAATCTAAGCTCTCTATGTTTTAAGGTGCGGGGGGGGGGGAATAATTGATATGAATCTATAGAAAAGCCAACGTTGAGCCATGATTTGGCAAATACTTAATTTTTTGGATACCTCACAGTTATATGAAACAAAGAACCACTCATACGGATTTACTGACCCTTTGATATCGAGTCGAGTTAAAGGGCATTGTGCTAATAGGTTCAGCGGAAAAAAGATAACGGGCATAAGAATCTATTTTAAGACTTTTTCATAAAGGAAATGCATACCAGGACGAAAATGAAATAAAAGCAAATCTCTAACAAAGTTTTCTGGATTAAGAAACTGTGGGCGTAAACAAACAACCCTGTAATATTGGCGTAAATTAGTTGAAAGATGATTTTCAGAGCATGATTGGAGTTTGAGGGAATTTACAAGACGATTGTTGAGGTTTCTTCAATATAAGACAGTGTTTTTCTAATTATATGTAAGCAAATTAGAGACATTTGAGTGGAAGTAACAAACCTGGAGCTACAATAGGGTTTTAGGAACAAATTGTGTTTTAATTATAACAAAAGCTTCAACCACCCCTTCAAACAGATTTCTGTACTTGTAAGGGTGTTCATCGCTCAACAGATTTTTGCATGATTTATTTCTCCCAAAATAAGTGCGACGAATTTCAATCCTCTTTTGTCATGCAATAGGGTGGGAAGATATTTGTCCAACATTGACTCTTTTAGAAGAACATAACTTTTTAAAGAGACATTTGTGCCAAATTGCCGCTTTTGGAACAAGTTAGGGTAATCGTTCTTAAAACCCAGTTGTGGCGCCAGGGGAGGGCTAGAGGGGGACTACAGCCCCTCCGTCGGAAGCATCTAGCCCCCCCCCCATCGGAGAAAATTATAGGTTATTGTCGGAGCAAATTTGACAAAAATGTACGAAAACTGCTTATTTTAGTCATTTTAGCCCCCCTGTTGGAAGCTCCAGCCCCTCTGTCGGAAAATTTCTGGCGCCACCTCTGTTAAAACCTAGTTAAAGCCAAAGGTTCTCACGCGAGTGGAAAACACAATTCAGCAAAGAAAAAGCTATTTTATTGAATAATACTTTAAAAAGTGTTGTGTTGCTTTAATTTTAAAATTTGAACAAAGAAAGGTGGTGAGTTGTTACATTATTGATATTGCCTACCAACATATGATTTAGTTGTAGTTCTTGCCTTGCTCTGATTGATGTAAATTTATATTTAAAGATGTATTTAAATGACCTTCCACAAGATAAGGTATAAAAATTTTCAATTTCTGAAAAACAGCACAATATTTATCTCATTATTATGATTTCTTGTCAGGAAAAAACAAGTGATCAATACAATGTAAACAAAGCAAAATAGATTATCTAAAAATTCAATATATTGAGTACTTTTCAGATATGTTTCAGATAATTGTCAGAATCCGGTCGTCTTTCCATCTAGCAGTTTTGGAACCAAGTCACGAGAAACATTTCAGAATCCAGTTTTTTATGGATTGGAATTTTTTTAGCATTCTAGCTTCTATTTTATTGGGAATGTCTCATGAACGTGAAGGACTTTTTTTTACAAACCCAAAACGAGGGGAAAATGTTAAACATCGTGTAGAGATATAGAGGGTCTCTTGCAAGCAAAGCGAGCAGAAAATTTTTGGGACGACGCTCTTGAAATTAGCTTAAAATACATGTCGGAATATTCCTCCCCCACACCCGCTATGCGATTGACAATAAGATAAATGCTGATAAGGAAAAAAATGACGTAAAATCTTGGCGCTACTTTGTTACTACTGACTACCAAAAAATGATTTTTACCGAATGAAACAATGTTTACCGAAAGACACAAAAATATTGGGACACTCCCTACACCCCCCGCTAAATCCGTCCCTGGCCCCTCAATTTCCCTGGCGACTCTGTTGTGCTTGCGAGCATTTTCCATTAATTTCATCTAGTTCCTTGTTATAATTAAGTTATTTCTCTTTTCTATTGTTAAATGGATCTGCTCTGCTCAAATAGCAGCTTCGTTTTCAAGTATAGCTCATTGGCACAAACTAATTACAACACGAAGCTCCTAATTCTATGATCCATTTTTGGAAAATATGAAGTTCAGAAACGCAGACACTCTGAATTAGGGTTTCCAGACAAACTATTCCCTCTTTTGTTGCGGATCTAAGTGGACTTTTGTCGTGCAATGTGTTGCAGACTTACACGTTATTTGGATATTACAAAGCCGCGAATTGTACCATTCAAGCCCAAATATTATGCAGGCAAATGTAATTTACCCAATTAAATTAGGATCCTCCCTACAATTTCCTTCCATTTGGAACTAAAAAAGTTTCAATGGAATGAAAGCCAACCTGGCTATTACTAGACAGGGAATCTGGGAATCGGGAAATCGGGAAATATCGAAACCAATTAGCCAAATAACCAGTTTTATACCTTGTACGAAAAGTATTTGCGTAAATACTTCATCTCTAAAGCCCTGTTTACACTTCACAAACTAACCTGGGTTCAACCTAGGTTAAAAGTACCCGGGTCGAACCCTGATGCGTTTACACTGGAAACTGTCGACTTTGTAGTGTAAACGGAATCAAGGGCGAACCTGAGTTAGTTTGATATCGACGCATGCGTAACAAAGACAAATTGAAGGTGAGGATAAACAAAATGGCGGCAGTCGGCGTGTAGTGTTTGTGAACTTTACAAATTATTCTTTTAATAAGTATTGTTATATATTTTCACAAGATAACTTCTTGGGGTGGGAAAACTGGTAGGCCCCACTCCAAGTTCCAGAGAATAGCTCGAAAAGTAATAAATTCGATGGTGTAGGTTCAAGGCTCCCATTTTCCAAAACAACTTTAACTATATACACGATAATGACTATATACACAATAATAAGTAAATTTCCTCAGTAGTGATCAGCGAAAAGGTTCTCTAGGCTCACAACTCCGCTTTGAAAACATAAAAAAATCATATATACAAGCATATATTTATCTATAATGAAAATGTCAATCAGGATTAAGTTAATGGTTATAAAAGTCAGGGGGTATCTTAAAGATAACACAGTTTCTCGACAAGTAAAGATGGATTTTGAAATAGCATTATTAGCTAACATTATAGGTTTATAACTCATTATTTGAATTTTGTACTAAGTTTTTACTAATCCTTATTCCCTTATTGGTTAAGTTTAGATTATTTGTACTGTTAATTTGTAAACCAAACTGAAACAAGTTTTCAAACTTAGTTTGTTATTCACGTTAAACATTTTTATACATACATACATACATACAAAATACAATATATCCACTTTACAAACAATTATTCCCAGTGCGGGCTTCGTACAATAAGAAAACTTTGCATTCGCGCTTTGCGTTTTTTCACAATAGGCACCATTTCTGTCACTACGCGTGCGTCCTGAAGAAACTAGCCCAGGTTCGCCCTATGTTTGCGTTTACACTACACTTTATCTAAACTAACCCAGGTTCGAATGCTGTAGTGACATTTTTCATCTAAATATTCAAAACAAAGCAACTCGCGATCGAACGGTCCAAACAACATAATTTTTTTCAGTATAAACCAATTTGAAGATTTCAATTCTGAAGTCCAATTTTCCATAGATAGATCCATAGATAGCGAGATACAAAATCGATGACGTCAACCTGGAACGGAGAATTTGCACATAGAAAATTTCAGCTCGAGGTGTTGAAGTAAAAGCGATGAATTGTGGGACGTCTTCTATTGCTTTTTGGACAATCATGATCATAAAACGTGACCTGATATTCACCAATGTCGAAAACACACTGAATCTCTTCTCAGCCCGTGTTGGACGGCATCGGGATATTTCCTCTACTGATATCAAAAAAAGACTGGATCGAGATTCTCCAGTCCAGCGTCAATTCCACATTGCAGTGTCCATCTTGAGACCTCGCCGTGTTGTATGCGACTAGAGAGCAATCATATTGGTTTCAGTTCAACTTGATTTTTCATAGCAAAATTCAAAGTAACCGTTGAAACAAAAAATGCATCATTCGTAAATGACGTTAAACGTTTTTGCCGTGGTATTAAGCTTATGTAAGGGAGAATCCACTCTTCATTTTTCTAGGCCTGTTGTATCTTAGAATATTTAAGAATTTAATTATCAATGCATAATTTTAGGCGCAGCACTGTGTGTGCGCCGTTTTAACAAATGGCAGCCCAAAGCTTTAGGCGCGAGAGATCTCAAGATGGAGAGACTCGATCAGCTTCCTCGTGCTGATGTAGGAGAACAATAGGTTGTTCGATCCAGTCTTTTTTGAGATCAGTGACTAGCCCACGTTTCAGGGTCATTGCACATGCGCATTATCACTCGAAGTCCTGGCAGGAAGTTCAAGAGTTGTGTGTTCCCAGACAGAATAGCTGTGCGACTCCTGTTATTAATGCGCATGTGCTATGACCCTGCAACACTGATTGGTTTAGGACGGTATTATTTCGAGAAAAAAAAACTGAAGGTTTCGTTTCCTGAACAAATATTACTTTTTGCCATTTGCATACATGTGTAACCTCTATAGCCCTCTAGCTGATAACTCAATAAATGCTGGCAAAATATTACTACTTTAATTTCTTCATTTTTAAGACTTTTCTACTCAAGCAGGTAGATTTCTCTACTCTAACAGGTAGAGTAGACATTGGAAAATGATTCAACCCTAGAAAAAAGAAAAGGTAAATAAATTGATGTTGATGAGCCATGCAAACGAAACGAAAACAACCGAAATTTCCATTTTGTATACAATATAGAGAATGCTCTATGCCCCCCTTTACATTTTTGGCTCTACACTACTGCTATTAGGTAGTGATGAGAAGAGCGATAACAATGTTAACTTTGATGATCTTAGAGATGAAGTACTTACGCAAAGACCTTTCGTACAAGATATAAAACCGGTAAATAGAGTTCTAAATTGATGACGTCATAAAAATATTTTTTTAGAATTTTTTTATTTGAATCCCATAACCTGAAAGAGCATCATGAAATGCCTGTAAATTTGCAAAATCAGTCAAGTGTATTACGAAATGGCAGAGATATGGCCACATGTTTATTGGTTCTCTCCCCATCAAACCTCTGTATTTTGGTCTCTGATCATAACTTTATGAACAGAGCGAAAATAACAGTGATTCGTTAGCAAACTTCAAATCTTTCATTAGCCATATCTCAACCGATTTTAGACATATTTGGCCAATTTTGCGTATTTGAAAGTATTTCATGGTGATCTTTTACGCTATGTGGTTAACATTCAAAAATTCTAAACAAGTTTTTGATGACGTCACATTTTAGAACTCTATTGGCTTAGTGGTTTCGATATTCCCCGGTTCCCCGATTTCCCGGCTCCCTGATTCCCCATTCCCTGTTTTAGTAATAGCCATAAAAACCTTTAGATTCCTTTATATTTTCTTTCAACAAGGCTCTTATCGAGGTTATTTGCTTAGAAAATTTTTTTTTAAAAGCCATAAAATTGCCGAATCGTTAACTTTGCATTTTTAACCAATCGCTGTTTCAGCGATCTTGCTCTGTTAGACATTTTTCCGCCGCGTGTTTCGTTCGTCTGTAAAATTCTACACAACTAAATCGGTACCAGAGCCTTTTTTGAAAGGAAATCCATAATTTTGAACGCCATTCCTTTCGATTGTAGGCCTTTACGAATTCAACATCACCGTTTTACGTGACAGTTTCAGAAAGTTACATCCAGAGCAATAAAATTTTTGTATACTGACTACGAAATGCTACGAAATTTCGTAGAAATAACAGTAATTAATTTCAAATCTTGATGCCTCAAGACTCACTCTAAAATGATTCGTTATGGAAACATTGTGATCACAAAGCCATGAACATTTTGCTAAATGCAATACATTGCAAACAAAGCAAAGATTTCATTTCCAAAGCTAAAAAGCTAACTTCTCTTAGCAAATGTCCTGGTAAAGACACATCGAAACCAAATAATTGTCTTTCAAAAAATTGTGTGCAACAGTCTATCTAGCACTTGTAACAAACCAGGGTTTTTTGGCATGTCTCAATCTGAAACACCTGTCTATAAACCCCGAACGATTTCCAGTGATGAGCATGAACCCTTTTGAAAAGTGCCCTGTCCCTCACCATCAACCCTCTATCGCCATATTTTATTGCCAAGATATACAAAACACTACCAAAACTTCTTTGCTATTTCAAAGGGATATTTTCAATTTGTATTCCTTTCTGCCCTAGTTGCGTATCGAGAAACTGGGTAGTAGTGTGCCTCTCTTTGTTATTAAGTCTGACACCCAGGTCTCGGGGCACGTATCGCGCTGAACGGGATGACGTCATAACTGAAGATAAGTTTTGCAAAAAGATTTGATTTTGAACTGAAAATTAACGTACTAATTTTGCTATATATAAGCAAATATTGGTTAGAATCGACCGTTTTATCATTAGTAGGGCTATTTCACAATCCTTTTTCGGTTGCATAATAAATATTTTAAAATTTTGAATTGACTTGCCATGACGTCATCACGTTATAAAATACAGCTTTTCAACTCAACATCGCTGATAGAGAGATCGTGTCGAGCCCCGAAAAACTACACTGTACATTGTTTGCAGGTAGGTGTAAAAAGCACAATCAATAATTGATGAAGAAAAAGAAAAACCTGAGATGCTTTGCTGGTATAGCTGGCAAAATTACTAGCAAAAGAAATTAATCTCACAAATAACCTGAAAAACGCAAGATTTTGACACGGTTTAAATTACAGATTTACACATTCGAACCTGTCAGGATCTTAAAGCAAAGTTAAGGGTTAACTGGCAACCGGACTTTATAAACACACTAAAACCAAGAACGCACAAAACAGGGATTTGAACCCTTTGAACTTGCAGGGCCTTAAATAAGCGTGGATCTGACACTTTGTGGAGTTGTAAATTGAAATTGTGGATCTGTAATTGTAGAAAGTGTGGATTTGTAAATAATGCATGTTCTTAAAAGTGCAACATAAAATACCAATCGAAACGCCTAAGGAAGAAATGGGAAAATTTTTTCAATTCGAAGTGACTGCATAATCCCAGCCTCATGTATTGCACACATTTTTTATAAGAAAATTGCGATAAGAAATAAGCAATGGACAATTAAAAAGAATTAAGAAACTTCAGAACTCGAAGCTCCAGTACATGCGGAGAAAAATCAATTGCGCTTTATGATATTGTTGTGTGCTATTTTGAAGTAAGATGGACTCTGTATACAACTTGGATTTCAAGACATCATCTCAATTTAGTTTGCTTTTATGATTTGCTTCAAAAAAGACACTGAGCCTAAAGACCAAGACCGAGATTATGATCTCCTGCCCGTAATGTATTTTGGGGTTTATGTGATATCTTTCAGTAGATTTCAGAAAAAGCTACAAAGCAATTCAACTAAGGTGTTTCAAATTGGAGAAACATTGGAAAAATTCCTCTCAAGGCTACAGCAGCTGAACGATGATAAGCCTCTCGGTGGTAGCTGGAAGGAACATTCAATTGGGAATGTTGCATGACAGGGACTACAGTCCTCCCCAACTTTTTTGCAATAATGGGTAAATGTTTTGAAAACATTTACGCTAACGAACGCATTAGTAGCAGTTCTGCTGGGAACACGTTTTTGTTCTTTTTGATGGTGCTTTATCTTGTGTGGTCAAAGATAAATTTGTATTTTATCTAACTCGATTTTGTATTTTTATGTTAATTGAAATCTTCTCTAAATCGTTATGCTTATGAATAAGGACAGATAAAAGCGACTATTTTCTGAAAGGAGTGTTTCCCGGTGTTTCAAAGGGCGTGGTCGTAAAAAAATTTAGGGGCAAGCCTTTTAGTATCGTTCAAGCAACTCCATTATGGGCTGGTGCTGGTGCCAGTGTGGCCTGATCTAGCGTAATATTAGCATAATATTGGCCAAAAATCGTCATTAAGCATAAAATCTAGCATGATTTGGAATCTAGCATAACTCTGGCATAATTCTAATATTATTTAAAAGAATCATTGTTTCCACTGATTCATTGTCTATGGTTACCAAATGGAAACACTTTACACCAGCATCTGTGGTTTTATTTAGGGGTAAATTGTGACTTTCCACCTTCAGAATTTTGTCAGTTGTTTTGAATGGTTGGCAACCATATATTTTGTGGTTGGCAGCCAAATGCGGCCAGCTAAACGCAGTATACAAAAAGCTAATTTTTCTAATTATTGGGAGTGATATCGTAATCAAAATTTGCTTTGTAGGTTACAAAACTTTCATTTGCTTTTATCAAAAACTGTCTGTTATCTTTAACTTTGTTTCATCATTCATCATTTGCAATTTTGAAATTCGAGATGCTGATTCCCACCTACAACAAGATAGAGGCAGGTGGGGAAAGCAGCATAGCTCCAGAAAAAACTTAACAAATAGATAAATATTGCAATGAGTATGCTTTATCTCGCAAGTTTCGAGTTCCGAGAAAAGCTGCAAAGATATGGCTCCCAAAAACAAAAAAAACACCAAAGTCTGGCAAGCAAGGCTGATTTAAGGGAGTTTTTGAAGGTGAAAGGAAATAAAAAATAACTTTTAAAGAGATCCGAACAAACCATGTAAAAGAGTTTCCTTTTGATAACTTTTTGCTCACACATTAAGACATCGCTATATTTAGCTAATATTCTTTTTAACCAAATCCATATATTGTAAAGAATCAGTATTTGCTACTTATACTTCATTCATTTAAAGAATTTGCCCAATTAGGACATGCAACTATGACATGGCAGTTTCTATATTTGCCACGCCCATGATGCCAATCCCAGCAAAGTACCACGCCCAATTTTTATAAAAAGTGTGAATCTGTAAAAATTTCTTATTTTAGGCCATAACTTAAAGGGTGCCAAAAGAGTGAAACTTAAATAAAGATCCTTTGTTGTACCATGGGTCCCAATAAAGCATGTAGCCTAAACTCCACAGTATTATGTCTTTAAAAGTTGGCAACCGATGGATAGGATTAGCCCCCAGCCTTCTTTGTTTGAATTTGTCTCCCCTCTGTTGATTTCATTACTTGTGGTGTTTATGCACCCACGCCAGTTTATCACTTCAAACCATACAACATTGAAATTAAGCAAATTGTAACAGAAAAGAAGAAAAAATTTGCGAAGACAATTAAGATTTGGGGCAGGTGCACAAACAATTCTACCAAAGATTGTAGGCGAATAGCGGATGTGGGATTTAAGTTTGTGGGAAATCTATCTAGGACACTTCAAATCTGAAACTGGCCTGGATAACCAAAATAAAAGAAATCACGTCTGCTTTTAGATCAGTGATGTCAAGTCAAACGAGAGCATAAAATGACTCTAGTAAAAATGAGCATTGTTCGGAAGGTGAATCTGGTAAAATGCCAGCTTTCTCAAGCGTGGTCAGAAAAAGTCAGTTGGACAATATGAGTACACTCAAGTGTGGTCAATTGTACAATTGTACAAATGGCACATTCTCAAATATAGCAGAAAGTGACAATAGTACAGAATGCACATACACAAAGCGTGATCAGAAAGTGTCAATGGTACAAAGGGTCAAAAAGAGACAAGGGTACTAAATGTGCATTCTCAAACATAGCAGAAAGTGACAATGGTACAAAATACATATTCTCAAACTTAGCCGATCGTGACAAAGGTACACAATCTGCATTCTCAAACATAGCAGAAAATGACAATTGTACAAAATGCGTATTCTCAAACAAAGCAGTAAGTGCCACTGGTACAAAATGCACAGTCTTGAGAGGGCAAAGGAAAGCAAAATACAATCTATTGAGCAACAATTAAACCAAATTCATTAAATACAGATTCATGATGTTGAGTCAGCATTACAAATTGATCTTTTGAATTTGTCATATAATAAAATTCAATGTCATTAGAAAATAAGACAAGGAAGGAATACTTTAGCCAATCAATAAATTAATCAATGGGATGAATTGTCCTTTACTACTGCAAAGAATCGCAATTTGTTTCCAAGTTCAGAAGCTCAGAATGATAAGTTTCTTAACTAAAAGGAAAGTTGATGTTGCTTTTGGACTTTTATGAGGGGAATTGAGAACAAAGAGATTTGACAGAATGTTTGCAGCTTATGTTAATGGCTCAACGAAGGTTGGTTTGAAAATTGACAGAACATATGATGCATAAACTTCACCTTGCCTTCTTTCCTTCTAAGAACCCTTTTACATGCAGTGCTGTTGGTCGACCAACAAGGGCTTCAAGTTCCTGAAAAGAAAGTTTTGGTTCATGTTAGCAATAAATGACATAATGAATGGCTTGTGAATCAACTTGTTTCAACTTGTAATTCAAAAGGACACATGTTTTGCAAAATCCTCTATGGTTTAGTAATAAAACATACCTGAATTGATGCTTTGTTGATCTGGTCAATACCTGATGAAAAAATGTCAATGAAACAAGAAATGCTTCAAAATTTTAGCAGGGATTATAAAAACAAATTGATTAGGAAAATAATTTTTTACTTTCAGAATGTCACTGTCAAATCACAAAATGTGAGCTTTAACTTCCAACTATAAAAAGCAGGAGTACATGCTGTGGTATAGAGCAAACTAGTGGCAAAGAGATGATGAATTTGACAATGGTTCAAATTGATTTAGTTTCATGCCAGCATTGACTACAGTCATAGGCAAAATAACAGCAATCGAGTGGTTAAGTTCAAATCTTCCATTGGTCATATTCCAGAAAATCTCCAACCAATTTAACTGCCTTTACACATCTAGAGATATTTCACTGTGTTCTTTCTGTTAAGGTGGTCAAAATTTTGAAATTCAAAAATAGATTTAAATAATGTCATCACTATTGTGTGGTCCTTAAGCATGAAACCTGTCGTAGAGGCACAGAGCAGTCCAGTTCAACACAACAAACAGTGAACAGCTTTGTTTACATGGCATCAAAAGAATATAACAGTAGTCTTCAACATTCAGGCAGGGAAAAATATCGCCAAAAATACCTTGGAGTGGGGGATTAACTAGCAGCAGACAAATGTTACCAAGGGAAATTTTCTTCTTCTAGTTTAGGCTGGCCAGTGTGCTTAAAAATGCAGATGTACAGTAAAATCCAGTTATAACATACTCGGTTATTACATACTTTCGGATATAGCGTACTGGTGTACTTGGTCCCGGCAAAAGATGTGCTTGGTTTTAGTTAATTTTTACTTACCCTCGTTACAACGTACTTTGGATATAACATACTTGATCCCTGGTCCCTTAAAGTATGTTATAACCGGATTATACTGTATTGAGAAAAACGTGTTGCTGTTGAGGCAATATCTTAGCCCATGGGGACTTATTTGAGGGTGAGGGCTTATTTATAAAAGAAATCTAGAAAAAAAACTCTTTATCTCTCTTGTTGGAGAATAATATTAGCAGAATACGGTTGCAGGCTGCAAGTTACGAAACTTAGAAAATAGGACTAAAATCATTCAGTTTATAAGTGGTTTCTTTTTACATACTTGAAAATTTATTGATCAAGCTGACAGCCTTCCTTCCTCCTACCATTGGAAAAGATTTAAGTGTGGCTAGAACCGATTCATCCATATTTATACCACTTCTTGAGCATTTAATTATTGGATTTGGTTGAGACTTGCTGTAAACCTAAAGCAGTGTAAAAAATGCATTTTAAGTAAGATACAACATACAAACAGTATCAAAAGCATTTAAATTGGAATGAGTATTCCAAAGAGAATTCAAATGAGTAGTCTGTTAAACATTGCTGGGAACTTTGGTTATTGCTAGGTCGGTATATTTCTAGGTTGACTTCAACAATTAATGATCTCAAAGATACAGTGTTTGATCATTTATACAAACATCGACTTACTAACTGGGCAACAACTTTTGCCATTTCATTCACTGATCTAACAGGGATCAGTGGCACATTGAAATCAACCATTGTCGAAAGCTGCAGTTCTTTGTAGTACTGTTTGCTCAGCTCTGTGACTTCCACCAATGCAATGCCACTGCATCTTCCCTAATGTAAACAAACCCAAAAAGAAAAGATATTTTTGAAAAAACCAAAATTTAAAGTACCCTTTGCTGTTAGTTATTTAAGAATACATATAAATAATTGAAGAGCCTATTGGGATGGCTGGGGCCTCCAAACCAAGCACCCTTTCTGAGATTCCTCTATATATTTGATATAATTGCTAAAATGGCAGTAAAAGAACAAGGAAAAAATTAACACATTTTCTTATGCCAGCCATTTCATACCCAATTTTGAAAAGAAAAAGCATGTTCTTCCCATACAAGGGGCTAAAGATAAAACGGAAAAAAATTGAAACAGGTGCTTAATGCACCAATTCAATACTTCAATAACAATTCATTCCAAATCGCATATCAAAACAATCTTTTTGTGTCTCATACTTGTAACATACTTCATCTGCATAAGTTTTGGAATGATATTGCTGGAGGTCAGGTTTGCATGTTCCAACAAGGTATTGTCATAGTACCTGTGAAGGTAGCTTGATTCACACGAACAAAAGGAGGGGGTAGAATAAATACTTTCCTGAAAAGATGGGCAGGGCACATTCATTGTAAGTGTGTCCTTAGAAAAGCAGCAGTATAAACCATTTGCTGAAAGAGTCTTGTTCCAAGTAGTGCCATGCCTAATAGCCCAGGGCATAAAACATGCATATAATCTAATAACATAATAGCAGCCCACCAATAAACAAGTTATGTATGGTATATTAAAAATCAGACTTAAAACTTGTGCACTTTTTACTGAGATCTAAGGAAAGACAAGTGGTCAGCAAGACTGATGCATACAGTTTCTTTTTTGTGTGAAACTTGCTCGAGAAAAGATAGTCAATCTAATTGTTTATATTTTTCAATACAACAATGAAGTTAGAGGTAAAATCTGTATATACCTCATCAAGTTTCTTTATCTTCTTTAGCACAGAGCTGCTAGAGCCAATGATCACCTCCTCTGTTATCCAAACAACAGAAATTGAATTTGATGGGTAGAAGTCAACCACACCGAGCCCCTCTTGAATTACTGGGGTGATACCAGTTTCTAAAATGATAACAAACTCAAACTTTGAATTGAAATAAATTTATGCAAATCATCTTTGCTTTCTGACATTTTATACATAGTGAAATGAAATTTTACATTTGACTTTTTATACACCAATTTTCCAACTTGTTATAAGAAAAAAGTACTGGACACTCAAAGCAAAAACTAAGAAACAGCTTGATTTTGAAAAATGAAAAACGTTTTAATTTTGTCAGTTGATTCGCTTGTTGACATGGAATTTAAAAAAATAATCAGGCTAATAAATTCATCACAGCCAACTTCAAGTACCTCTGAACTTTTAAGTATTTTTTTAATAAGATTGTAAGCTTCTCCAAGCAAAAAGATGTACATCTATATATATGATCCTTGATGTCAACATATATGGTAGTAAAATGAACGGCTCTAGAGGAAGAAGGAATACTGCAATTTGTCACATCATTGAGTGACTAAAATACTGAATATTGACCTTCTGTTCTCCATTAACAGACAGGTGATTATCACTGCACACCATACGTGGCATATTTTGATACTAAATGTCAATATATTTTGCAATTTCACTATTTCCTTGTTGGTAATTTCTAAAACTTCTGTCATGCATCTCAGCCATACATACCCCTATAGTATGGATGAAGGCATTTGAGCTACCAGCAATGTTCCTTGAGCTTGTACATACATGACAAGTTTATGACATGTTGACCTGGTGGGTTAGGTGTGAGTGCAAGAGATCCTAGCTGTAAAATAATATTATTCTTCTAAAACTTGCGAGCATATGCAAGTTTTCTAGCCTGAGGCAAAATTATAACAATAATACTAATAATAATATCGTGTAAATGTTGGCTTATAGCTTAGCCTGTAACATATCTAAACACCAGACTGGCAACTTTGCTATATACAATGGAAGATCTTGGCATACGATTTGATAGAAAACCAAAAAGGATTGTACAAAATTATAATGTTTTTCTAGCCTGGTGATACATCGATTACAAATACAGTTTCCACTGTACGTCCACCTACATAATTTTTTTCATATCACCTTGCAAAAGCTTTATGATTGGGCCTCCTTGGAATTTTAAATGAACTAGCACGTGTCCTGTTGGCACTCTGGATCCCTTCAGAGACGGCTGAGAAAGTGCTGATATATTCATAATTCGACCTGATTACATCTGGTTAACCGTCGCGCGGAAAATCTGCCTTCCCGCCAACCAACTTTTTTCTGCCTCTTTGATTGAATTGAATTGAAAAGATAGAGAGGTTACAGTTTGGAAAAGAGGTCTCCGTGCTGATTGCCTTCTATGGAGAGTGCTTAGATTTGAAGGAAAGACAAAACAAAGACAAAGACAGAATGAATGTAAACGAAGTGCTTAATTTCCGTGTAAGTATTACTTAATTTTCAAAGTCTGTATAATTTTTTAAAATCCTAAGGATCAGGGATGCAGTTACAGATTTCTGTTTGCGTTTTAAAAAGTCAACATGACGACTCGTCTTATCTAAGTCAGTCGACATATACTAAAGGGGCTTCAGCCATCTGTCAATCAAAATTTAATCAATAAAAAGGTGTTATATCACTCAAACGCATCTATCTACATTTGCAAATGTCTTGGCAAGAATGCTAAAGGATGTTGCACTACACATTGATCAGCTATATATTTTTAGTTCCTCTCAGCTCTACATGGCTTTCTTCTCAGTGGCTTGATGCACGACATCAGGGGAACTGCAATTTAAATAAGCACTTGCACCCTACCATATGGAATATTTATTTGGACACTAGTTCTGCTGCAAATCCCAGTGTCCAGGCTGGAAAACTTGCATATGCTCGCAGCGACGTTAGACTTCTTGTGCTCACACCTCACACCTCTAGTGACCCAAAATATCAAGAAATTAATATATCATTCTATAGTAATGTATACATGGGCATCGTTGCTTGCAGCTCAAATGCTTCTGCTCGCGGGTCCCAGCTGATAATGTGCTGTTGGTCGCATTGACACATCCTCAAAATCATACATGTTTTCCAACCTGGCCCAGTGTGGAATCCATGTAGCTTACGCCGGATATCCCATTGTATTTCTATTGTTTATTGGTTTGTATATTGTTTATTGTTTATTGGTGTATTTCGTCTAGATTTGATGAGAAAATGTTGGGGGGGGGGTAATATTTTGACACCATACTTTTTGTGATGTAATCCTATGATTTTCAAACAAAAAGGTTAGTCATAGGCGTTCCCTTTGGATGAAATTGGCGCTCCCTGTTGGTAAAAGAGCATTTTCTGGCGGTTAAAAGGGCGTGGCTTAACTTTTTTGGTTTGTCCCCCCCCCAGAGCTTAGGGGCTGGCCCTTTTTCTAGCCACAGCTTCACTACAACAGGAACATAGCCATTTGATCCAAAAGCTCTGGAATCAAAGTTGTCTCTGATTGGTTTAATTCCTTTAATTATTGATCAAGCTCAATGGTATGTGAATTTGACTCCCATGAAAATAAAGTTGAGCACATTAGGGGACAGGCTGCCTTTAAGGCCTGTTGTGTTAGTGAATGCCTTTTTTATGGCAATGTGTTTGTCTGTCATCATGTAGTGTGACATTTAGTGTTGTCCTGTTAATTAGCTTCTGTTTATCTTATTAGTGTGTGTTGATCACATTTTAAGTTTGTCTTCTCTGCTGGATGATTAGAAATTACATCAAGAAACAGTATCGATTGTGTGTCACATATTTGGGGCTTTGGCCTAGCCCATCACTCTACCAATGAGCTGGTTATTCATCATCTTAAAAAGAAGCCCATATTGTTACATTTTGTGGCAGAGTCGGATGGCGGTGACGAAAAGAATTGATTGAAACTTTGTTGATATTTGGTGTTCCTTTTTGTATTGTACGAGAAGAAGGATGGTTGACATGGAAATTTGGAATTTATATATTCTTGTACTGCTGATTCTTGCTTTAAATTTTTAAAATTTTTCACAGAACTTTTTGTAAAAATAGCCCACACGAGTGGCCCAGCACTAAAAATGACCGCTCTAAAAGCAATTACTCGAAAAATGATAATAATGAACAATTCTAAAAGCGTCTCAGTCTGTAATGTTTAAAAAAACTAAATGATCCTTTTGTTAAAGGTAATATCAAATGAAAACGAATTGTTACAATGACCTTTAATGCCTCCAAGAAAGATTGAATACCCAATATAAATGTGCCTTGCTATATCATGAAGGTCATATAGACACAAGATGTTATTGCCGGATGATTGCAAAACATTGTTCTTTTTTAAAAATGCTTAAACTGCCCAGATAATGTTCCAAGTGCTATTATAGTTCATATATTAAGTACCCAAAATATTCCTAACGTTTATCGTGGAATTGATTTTTAAACGCATTTTTTTGTTGAGATGTGGTTAAGTCAGCTGACTTATATTTCCTGTGTTTTGATATATCGGCATTGTATTGTCTATGTCACTTGCTTGAGTCACAAAAGATGACTAGAATGTAATGTTCTGTTGCAAGTTTAGTAATGTTCTGTTGCGTGTTAAAGTAACATGCTCTATTAAGTCCTGTTGCATTAGTGAGGCCTTTCTATGGCAATGTGTTTGTCTGTCAACATGTAGTGGGACTTTTATATTGTCTTTCTGTTGGGTAATTAGAGATTCAGTAGGAAGCAGTATCTATCGTGTGTCACTTAATTGAGGCCTTTGGCCTAGTCCATCGCTCCACCAATGAGCTGGTTATTTACCGTCCTAAGAAGAACCCCTATCATTGCATCCCTAAACCAACATGTTTTTTAATCTCCCTGATTAAGTTTATTTATTGTGACTGTATTTCCTGAGTGTTTTTTCTACCACCCTGCCAAGCTACATTTAAAGAATGTCCCGTCATTGCTCTGATGTTCCTACCTTCAAGAAAAAGTATCCCTAATGATTAGCTCAAAAGTGAATCTGAATAATAATGATTTATTTTATGAAGCCCCTCCTCCAGAAACATTCTGGTGTGACATTGAAATTCCTGTCAAAGAAAACCTCCTTGAAAATCTTCTTTGTAAGTGACATGAGTTTCATATGCCAATTATCAAGCCAACCCTTCTTCTGAGATTTCTTAATGCCTCCATTAAAAAATGTCATGTTTTTGGTTGCTAGCTGGAAAGGGGGAACAAAAGAAAGATTTTGGATGTTCCTCAAAAAGACGCAAAGGAAAAAAAGAAGAGAGATCGACCACCTAAAGAGGAAAAACCTGATGAAGTTGATAATTTTTTAAAAAAGATTTTAAAGAAACAGGAACCTGGTATACAACAGCCTGCCAGACCAGCAGTTGAGAAAGCAGAAGAAAAGAGAGCACCCCAACTTACAAAGGAGACAGAAATGAGTGAAGCTGAAAGAGAAAAAATTCTTGCAGCTGTAGAAACACACCAGGAGGTAACAAAAGTGAAAATTTTATTGTCAAAAAAATTTCAAAATTCGCAATAATTTTTCTTTTAGTTGCAAATGAATCAAATATAGTTATACATATGCTTGGTTGGGAGAAGTTTTTCAACTACTGTATAAAGTAGTTTTAAGCTATAAAAACACATTTGAAATTATGTCATTTAATGTTATGATTAATTTGGTGACTCTTTTTGAAAAATTTCCCAATCTAGAATTGCAGGTGCAGTCAATTGCAGTTCACTTGAAAATGCTTCAGTTAGTTCCTTCTTCTTTCACTCATGGCATCCTCGGAAATTTTTTCATTGAACTGGCTTTAGTTCTATGTTTTATTTTGCACAATTGCAGGAAGAAACAATTGATGCAAGCTATGTGAAAAGGACAATTCTTGCTTTTGAGAAGAAAGTGACCAAAAATTCTGAAATGAGGATCAAATTTCCAGATCATCCAGTGAAGTAAGTATGTTAACTAGAGTCAGCAATTTCCTTTTGTTTTGTTAAATTTCTTTAGCTCCAAAATCAGTTGTAAATCAACCATAAGAAACCTTTACCAACCAAAAAGAACCTGATTCAACTTATTGCAATTTACTTGAATGCAGCTTTTGTCTGGCTTGTTGAAAATGTTATTAGCTAATTAGATATTTTCTAAACATGCTAATATTAAATAGTTTATGACATTGACTTAGTAGACAATAAGTTTGTTATTAGCACATTTGGTTTTTAAGGCCCCAATAGTATTTTTAAGTGGTGATGTTGCAAAAATATATTTTTAAAATTTTTGAATTTTATCCCAAAACATGAAATAACATTGTTCATGGTTCTATGAGCACCTTCATTTTACTTAGAGCAAGGTCTGACATAGATTATTCGAAAACCTCCCAGCCATCTTTTTATCATTATCAATTTTTTGATATTCTTCTCAAGAGAATATCAGTGGGCATCAAGTCCATATAGCTTCATCATGATGGCAAGGTAAAGGTTTATGGCCTTTAATCAAATAAGATTTATATTTCTTGGGTAATTCTTGCTTGTCTTTTGGAAGTTTCAAGCTAAAGGTGAAATTTTTTAAAACATATATTATATATATTTTATATACTGTTTCAAGCTGTTAAACATTATTTTCATTTTATTGCAATCAGGTTTATGGAATCTGAACTAGACTTGCATGATGAGCTTCAAAGGATGCATATTTTAGCTACAGTTCCTCAATATTATCCAATCATTGTCAAGCTGAATGCAGTGAACACATTACTCGGACTAATAACTCATGAAAATACTGGTGAGTCATAACTCTGTGATAATGTAGATTTATGGGAAAGAGTTTTGTGGCTTTGTCATTTTTGTTTGGTAATTCATCTGGCTTTGGTTTATTACATTCAACTGACTTCACACTTTTAGGAATTAAAAAGATTGACTCATTATTTTATGTTGCTATGAGACTTAGTAGGCAGAAGTTGGCAGGAATAACTAAATACTATATTGCTCTAAATTTTAGCGTAACTATAATAAATGATAAAAATCATAAGTAAATATTTTGTTTCCATCTAGACCTCTTCTCCAAACAAAGCAGCGGCATTTTTTATCCATTTAAGACTTCAGCAATAGAGGTCCAAAATTTTGTGTTATGAAGCAACCAATTGTTTTTACCACAAAACCTGATGACAAAACACAAATTTGATACAGTTTTAACAATTTTGTACTTTTGGAGCTGTATGTTTTTAGGTTTATGTGGCTCAAATTCACAATTTTTAAAATTAGATTTTTTTGAGGTTGACAATTTGAAACCTTATTAGAGGAACAGAGAAAAGAGAAGGTCAACATACCTTTAAGAGTCCAGTCATGACAATTTTGATTAGTGTTTTTTTCTGCTGGTTGTAGACATCAGCATAGCAGTTGTAGACCTATTACAAGAAATGACAGATGTTGAAAACGTATCAGATGATGATGAGGAAACTGATCAACTTTTTGATGCACTGGTAACAATATGTTTTTTGCTACTTCTATTTTTGCATGCATCTAGTGGATATTGATTTTATTCATTTCTTATACTCTATTAAAGCAATTTTGTCATTTTATTTCAGTTTTCTTTCCTTTATTTTGTCAGCTTTGTTTCACCCATACTTGCTATGTTTCAACTTTACAGTGTTATCCCTGAATTTTGTGGTACTATTAAGTAGCATTCCCCAATGGTCAAATGTAAATTATTTCACTGGATGGACTCCATCCATTTGGCTGATTGGATTTTGTCCAGTTTTAGCCTATAGGAAGAAAACACAGCTCATAAGGACAATCAGATTTAAAATGCCAGTTGATTTGTTTTTTTTCAAACAATAATTATCATCTTTTTAGCTGGAATCACAAGTCGTTGCAGTTCTGGTTCAAAATTTGGATCGATTAGATGAATCTCATAAAGATGAAGCAGATGGGGTTCATAATTCTCTTGGTAGGGGCTTCTCCTTCTTGAGTGAACTTGTAATCTTTACACTGAGACCTCACACAGTTAATGTATATTCTGCAACTAAACTTTGAATTCTTGTTTTTCTTTTAATAACTTGGTTCCAATTAATTTATCTCAAAACAATCTGTAGCTTTACCAGAATGTCTCAATTTAATAATTGTTTATTCTTGCTTGCTATTTATGTGCCAACACAGTGAAACCGACTATATGATCAAATATGAAGTAAATTCTTATATGATAATAATTTCTATGATTAATCCTATACAGCAATTATAGAAAATCTAGCAGAATTCAGATCTGAGACTTGCGGACTGGCTGGAGAACAAGGTTTGATTGGCTGGCTCCTGAAAAGAATAAAAGTAAGCATAACTTTGCTCTATAGTTTGATAAATTATTTTTACCCTTGTACCTTGTTTGTTGCATTTTTATATTTTTGAAACATCTCTTCAAATGAAAGTATTTTTTTTAGGTCAAAGGGTTTGATGCAAACAAACTTTACACCAGTGAAATACTTGCAATTATGCTACAAAACAATGATGGTATGATTTTAATTTTTCTTTGGAAGTTAATTCACTATCGTATTTTTAAGCAAATATAGTAATGTAACGTTATGATCAAATGATAAACTATGGTTTGCTTTTCTTGATCACGCCAGCCATGTTTTCTTCCACAAAACTGAATTGAAAACGGTTGCATGTGAATTTAAGATCAGCAACATTAAGAGTCAGTGCTGTTTCGAACACATATTTTTCATAATTTGACAGGAAAGTTTGTAATTTTATATACTAAAATGTCAATAATTTGCCCCTATTTCTCAGTTTCCTATTCACTTCAGCTGAATTTTTCATCACCTTATAATTTCTTTTCTAAAGTATATAAGTCAACAACCGTTGCAAATTTTATAGTCACTGATAATAATTTTAAACTTAGCTATGTCGTCTTTTCCTGGTGTGTGGTATTGCTTGGTTTCAGTATTCTATTTTTAGTGATTAATGACTAGCACATGACGTCAAAAGAGGTATAAAGATCTTTGTCTTTGTATAAGGGGAGCGGAGCCAGGATGGGATTGTAATTTTTGCTTGAGGTTCCCAGTTTCGCTTTTGACGCCTAGGTCAAAGGCTCAAAGGGTTTTGTACTATTTCTCGTCTTGTGAATAACGTGAGAGACAAAGGCACCAATTCAAGATGCAAAAAGTGATAAGCACGGCAATCCCATACGCGTAGCGTTTGTCAAAGTTCGTCTTTGACGCATAACCTCCGTTCATCTCCATCTGCCGTTATTTCTCTTGTATTGGATTGTTCATATTTTGTTGTTATCATAACTGGTTGTTTTTAAAGTGTCTTATCAGCGAAACCATTTGCAAAGATCCATTAAATCGTAATTCTATTATTATTTCCTCCTTTAATGGATGCAAATCATGAATAATTTACATTGCTTATTCTTTGGTAGCTCAAGCTAAAAGCCTTCGAATTGATACTGCGATATTATTGCTATTTTTCAAAAACATGGTCGATCAAAAACATTCTACCAACTGTGTATGTTATGCTTATCCTTGTATTAGCATAGACAACAGTGAGGTGTTTTTGCTCTGTGCTACAATGCACTTCGAGGTTTTTATTTGAAAGTGCTAAGCGATTTTCCTTATTTCTGTGTTGAGCTGTAGTGTCTATTGCTACGCCACCAGATAGACAGGAAATCGAGTTTTGGCCATCAAGTCGGTCTTTTTGCTCAAAACGTGATTCTGTTCTTCTAGGAAACAGAGAAACTGTTGGTGATTTGAATGGCGTAGACATTCTATTGCAAGCATTGGCTGTGAGTAATCCACGATTTTAAGCAATCCTTTCAACACACATTTTGTCATTACGCTTTGAATGAAAACTCTGCTACACGAAAGATGAAAATGGAATTAGCGGTCAATTGATTCACGCGATAGCTATTGCAGGTTTCAATTAAAACAGCTTAGCATCTGCTGAATAAATTCTCTTTGATTGCGCTCTCTGTTGACGCTTTTTCATTGTCAATTTTATCATATCTTTGAACATTTTATTGTTGAGCAGCTAAAGCATTTAGATAAGAATGTTTGTTATGGTATGCTTTGCTATGAACTGTATACTTTAAAATGCCTAAAGAAGGTATTCCTTCCGAAGGTCGTATTACCATCTGTCTTTGTTTTTGCTCACTTAAATCATTTTTCCATCGTCC
This sequence comes from Rhopilema esculentum, assembly GCF_013076305.1. Next base: position 9,635,635 of record NW_027019698.1, on the reverse strand, counting down.
TCTAGATCGAATAATTAATGAGCAAATAAAGCAATAATTTAAAGATGGAAATATGTATATCAAAAATCATACTTTGAGGTTTTTAAAACTATTAGGCCTTTCGCCAGCTTGTGATGAAAGAAATCATAAAGATCGGTTAGCAGAAGCAAAAACAATTGCACAGCATAATGAAGAAGTATTTTACGAAGTTTTGTTGATAAAACTCTGTGGAAATTCATCCCGGCATGCAGTGCTTCGTCTGAATACCATTTTGATACAATGCCGTCTTTTTGACCTCTATAAATATATAACATAACATTAAATGCATAGGTTTATGTTTTTCTTAATTTATTATTCAAATCTGTAAAAAAATTTTCCAACGCACTAATCAAACTGTAAAAAGAATAGTGAATGTATAAAATATGAGTGAATACATAATTAAAGTACTAAATAAATAAATAAATGAATGAATGAAGATTTTTATTAGCTGCTCTTCTACAGATTACTTGATGCTGTATAGGCAGAGCTGTACACGCTGTTGGTGTATAGAACAGGACGGTTGTAAATTTATACTACGAGTTTCAACTTATTGCGCTCATCAGGCAAACGTTATCTTGCACTCTGAATTTCTATTGTCCTACCCCGAGGCTAACGCTTAATGTGATCGTAAGAAAACTCTGCAATGTCACGGGCCTATGTGAGTATTTTAATCCGTTCTAGTACTACAAAAGGCACGATCCAACCAGCTCAGAAGAAATTGAATATATGGAAAACCTTTTCAACTGCTTGTGTTCATCGTTGCTACATTCTGGAAACAAAGAACTGTTTTTGAAAGGTGAAGGGCTTCAGTTGATGATACTCATGTTGAGGTAAGCGAAATATTGATGAATCGATATTTTTATCTAGGTACCATACATTAATGATATCTGACAATATACTGGATTTCTAACCCAATTTCTCTTTGGTGTCCAAAATCCGTGAACCCCCTTTTCTAGTCATTTAATCCACGGTATCCTTTCCTCCTATGCTTCCTTGCTAAGAGAATTTTTCAGTGTGTGAAAGTTTCTACTCGTCATAGTTTTGCATTTCTCGTTCCTGGTCACTTCTATTCTCTTGTCGTTCCCCTCAAAACATTGTCATAACAGTCCTTTTTTAGACATTTTGTCATCTTTTTGTAAGGAAGAGACTCTAAAGTAATGAATACAACATTTATTTTACGGACTTAACTATAGGCATGGGACCTGTAAGGAGACATTTGGCACCCCCTTCCCAGGTTAAAGTCCAACGTCATTTATCTTCGGCTTTTTCATGATTTGTAACGGATGTAGAGGCTAGATTTTAACGATGGATTTCCGATTGCTGAACTAAATTTTGATTTTTCCTATAAAGAAGATGAGTCATCTTGACGTTGACCATAACACATGAAAGTAAGCTCCCCAGAAGATAACCCCCCTTCCATACTAGCAAATATATTTGCTCTGTTTCTCTGACTGTGCCTTGAAAATTTTTGAACTACACACTTTATAAGGAACCTACACGTAGAAGATGGAAAAAATTGAAGAGCCTTTAGTACCAGGAGTGTAGTGCTAGGGGGCTCAGGTGGCTGAACCACTTTGTTAATGCCGGAATTTGGCAACTTTCACTTTTTGCTATTGTTTTTCGTGACATTTTATGCAAGGGCCCCTCTTGTTATTTCGATAGCATTTCGCCACTGGCGAAGAACACTGCATTTTTCAATTTTTATGGTACTAATTGTGCAGTTAAATTAAGGAACTGTTGAGGAACTTTTAGTACTATGTTTAAAAAAAGCGCGTACTCTTCTTTGGAATCATGGCTATGAAATTCTTTTGTACTTTTCTAAAAATATTATCTGTATGTAAGTGAAAGTTATATTCTTTGGCTGTTAAAAGATTGAGAGTTTCATTAGGTGGAAGTTGCAAAGTAGTATGACGTCATCAAAGGTTTTCTTAAATCTGAGCACATAATCTGAAAGAACAGCATAAAAATACTTCTCCATACGCAAAATAAGTTAGATATGCTCAAAATTGGGCTATGATATGGCCAATGAAAAATTCCAAGGTTGCTAACGGATTACTGTTATTCTTGCCTGGGTTCAAAAAAATATGAACCAAAACCAAATTACAGAGGTTTGATGGGCAAAGAGCCTGTGTTCAAGTGGCCATAACTCAGCTAATTCGTAATCCCTTTAACTGATTTTGCATATTTAGCGATGATGCTCTTTCATGATCTGAGATCAAAATTTAAAAATTCAAAAGAGTGATTCTTGTGACGTCATCACGTCTGTGCTCTGTCCCTGAGTACATCATCATCATCATCATCATCATCATCATCATCATCATCATCATCATCAAAATCAAATTCATCGTTCCGCTCTGCGCCATGAGGAGACCTTCTTCCACTTCCCCTTCTTTTCTTCTCTTGTACCTTTCACCACTAGTTTTCGCTAGGGCTTACCTGCCTAGAGTGCCGTCGCCCAACCGCATGATATGTCAAAAGAGATGTAGGCTTCTCAATTTAATCATTTTCAGACCGTGACTGTACCTCACAGTTGTCCCAAAGCACGAAAGAACTGAATTTAGGTGTACATGTAAGAGCACATTGAGACTTTTGAGGACCAATTTGCACAGATTATGATTAGGAACCAGATAGCAATGTACATGCCAAAAATTTCGTAAACCATGTACATGAGAAAATTTTGCAATATTTTGATCGAGCTTGGCCACTGAAGCAATTTTGAGAACTCTAACCATTTCGGAAACATAAATCAGGCTATAAAAACCAAGTGTGCAGTCAAGATATTGGTAAATATTTTGCTTGAATTTTTCAAAGCACTATTTCACCGGGTACCCCTTGCACATTGAGTGCCTTCTTTGCCCCACTGTTAATGTAACACTTGTCCTGCTCTGGTAAAGAATAAAACAGGACCACCTTCATTCAAAGAGAACTATTTCGTTTGCGTCTCATCACAACAGCTGCACAGCACAGTTGCTTTACTGCTTATGTAACCTCTTTCCAGGGAGAAGAAAATGAGTCGATGCAGTTCCCTTAAAGTGCTTGACTTCGCAATGACTGGCCCTGACGGAGGAGACAATTGCAATAAGTTCATTGAAATTTTGGGCTTACGAAGTATATTTCCGTTGTTTATGAAGGTATGTAGTGTTCTACGAAACATTTAGATTTTGATTGGTTATATAAGTTAAATAAGTTAAAACGGCCTTTCAGTTTGTTTTGTAGAAAATTACTCAAGCTATGCTTGTTTTTCATCTACAGTCCTCCTTCACAAAATATATTGAGACCAGTGTCCATTGACGAACTTTTTCAATGTTTTTTTAATAAACTTTTTATATCTCACTAAAACGACATTAATTGCAATGCCCTTCTCTCCAAAAGCAATGTTGTTTTGAAACTAAGGTCTGATATCAACATCTTTCAAAAATTGCATCAACAGCGTTGCTTTGTTGAGGAAGGGGTTGATTTAGATTTTTGCCATTTTATTTCACAAGAGATAGTACCGTGTTTGTGACGTTAACATTGGGTAAGCATACTTTGTTTAGCTGTCCACAGATCGGTGTTCTAGAACCCTGTTATCGTGTCGCTCTACAGCAGGGGGCAACCTTTGTAAACAAGGGGGCCAAATTTGACTCTAGAAATGCATACGAGGGCCGCAACTCAAAATACAGCACAATTTTGATATATACGAATTTTAACTAACTACTAATCTAATAAATAAAATTGTATTTATCGGTAAATGTACTGTAACGTGGAAGCAGTTCGTAAATACAAAGATAGATGTAAAGTACATGTTCGCTGTTCAGTATGTTATGTTACAAGAAGCTAATGCGCAACTTGGTGCTGCACGTTCTTGGCAAACTTCTCAATATTTGGCAGAATTGTTTATGTTGACAGCCGCAAGGTGCTGTTAGTCATTCGAGATTACAGTCGACTCTTTGCATACTTCATCTTTGAGAAGAGACTTTCGCAAAGATTAGTACTTTCAAACATGCAACACATCTTCTTGGCATGCTGCACCAGACCTGGATAAGAACCATCATCCTTGAGATACTCTTGATAAAACTGGATGATATTAGTTTCCCTGTATTTCAGTCTCAATTCACTGGTACCCTGCATGCAGCTCGATCAACTCCATTTGAAGATTTTCGGAGGCAGATTCAACTTTGACTTAAAATGGCGAAGCAAAAAGCTGGAACATTTTGCGTTGACACTGCATATCTTGAAATCGGTCATTAAACTTCATGGGAAGGTCACCAAAGAATGATGCATACATAGACACATCGACAGGCTGCTGTTCCTGCAAAGTTGGAAAGTGAGCTAAGTTCCCTTGACCAAGCTGAGTATTCAAGAGACGAAGCATACGCTGGACCGTGACATTAAAAAATTTCACGTTCACATTGGCCTTGGAGTAATGTCAATGTGCAAGGAATGCTGATCTAGAGAAGAAACTAGGATCCGCATTAACAACTGATTTAACAGGAGCCTTCCGGGCCACACAAAAGTACCTTGCGGGCCGCGGGTTGCCGACCCCTGCTCTACAGCGATAAGAAGTGAAGCACTTTTAAGACACCACTAATTGATGATTTCATCCGATAAACATTAGAGATTTTTTAAGCTTTTTAAAAAGTTTATTTTAAGATAAAATCGTAACTATTGGCTGCCACAGTTGTTTAAACGATCCATTTGCAAAAATTCAAGCAATGTGGGATAGCTTCGCTGGACAGGGATCCCTGTCCATTCCACATTTAAAACGGAATGATTTGACACCGCAAATCCGGTATAGTTTGAACCGGGCTTAAATCATAACCTTTTTTTGAGGTGTATGATTTTTGCTCCAGCAGAAAAGAAGCAGAATTGAGCAGATGTTTCGCCTGCATGACATTCAAACATTAAGGATGGGATGTTTGCCAATCCTGCTGATGTCACGTGGGCAGATAAACCAAGGCAAGGACCGGACGAAAACCTCATAATCGTAGATTAACTGAAGAATATTTAATTGATTTCTATTTGCATAGGATAACCGTTAATGTCAAATCAGCATAAAACCGACCGATTTGCGTTGCATTCAGAATTCTAATCAAAGTGGTGTGCTGAATTTGATTTCCTCTACTTATCTATAACCATAGCCGCCGAAAAAGAACAAGAAGATTGGCAATGGACCAGATGTTGCGGAAGGTAAGTTGTCCTTCAGGGACATCTAGATGAGTTCTAAGGTTGGAATATTTTATCATTGGACAATAAAGCATTTGTCTATCGCTCTAATCTTAGATGTTTTGATCTAAGCAATGATGTTTTTAGCTAGGATACAAGGAAATATAATGATATCAATTTTTGATAAAAAACTTTACAAAAGATAGGCAAAATGCCTGGCATCACTTTTTGTTGATCACGAGCTTGAAAATTACAGAATATGCCTGTTAGAGCATGGTATATGAATAGGCCCTAAAGTCAAACATGAAAAACAATTTAAGGTTAAAGAGTGTAGTAGTTTGTTTATACTGTCGTTTTTGCCTTTTTCTGTACATTGTGGTTATCCTTCTTTATTTACCAACTCTAAAAGATTGCAGTAACTTTCATTGCTTTCAAGCTATCTTGTTTATTATACAGGATAATTTGTTTATTTTTCGCATATGAAATTCAGCCAGGGCTATTTCATGGAATCAACCTATTAACATTGAAATATCCTATTAAGTTAGGCCAAATTCTTTTGAGACTTGATCACGGTAGTCTCATTCAGAGTCCAGAAAACATAATGGCTCCACGGCTGTGAGCCGGAGGAATGTTATGAAACAATGTAATAGCTTTGAGGAAGGCCAATTTTCTTGCAAGTTAGAGGTATTTCCCGTTTTTCTTGAACATTTCTTTTTCCTGAGAAAGCGTTAAGACAAAACCATAGATGATTTTACTCGAATTTCATTTATATGAAACTTTGATTTAAAAGGGAATTATGACGATGGCAAATAGGGCGAAATTTCATCCGGAGGAAGGCTGAGTTGTTTTCTGATATTTGGGTTAATTTCTAAGGGAGATTTTAGATTTAGAGTTTCATCACTAAGCAATGGAAACCAAACCACTTGATTTTGGCCAGGAGCTCAACAAATTATCTGTCAATTTCCTGAAAATCTAAGCTCTTGGAATCCAAGCTGTATTAACTATCTTTCGTATGATTATTGATGTCAGTTTTATTATTAATTTTAGAACACACAAGCTCAATCATAGCTTCTCTGTTCAGACATTCCGTTGGCTCTAGTCGATCCAGACTTGTTCAAAAGTTTGTCGAAAACGATCACATCAAGGTTGGTCACACTTATCTATAGTTTCTTGAAGTTTCTGGTGCAGCTATTCCAGAATTTCATCTAGGTCGCACTTTTCATAAGCAATTTGACTCAAGTAAATCACAGGGAAACGAGCATGCCTTGCATAGCAAAAATGTTACGGGAAAGCGTCTATATATGTATAGGTATATGTATGCGTTCCCCTCGACCCACTACACAGTGTACTCAATTCTTCGTACACAAAAATGAAAAGTAATCACCTTTCATTAAAAATTTTTCAATTGTGAGCCCGGCAGAACGAAAGTTTCTTTTAATTACATTTCCATCAACATTCCATTGCAATTTTGCTTTGATATCGAAAAAACAATCTATTGGTGTGAAAATATTTCATGGAATTTTATTTTCACTATTACAAGTTCAGTTTATTTTCAACCTATTTTCTGCTGTTTATTTATCATTCTACTGCTTTCTTCTAAAGCTTTTTAAATGCTTTAGCAATTACCTCCATATTTGTTCTTTTAAATATCTTTTGAATTTCCGTAAAAGATCTATTAAACCCTGGAGGGGGCTTATTTATTTTCTCAGTGCTAGAGGGGTGGCTTAAAATAGAGGGGGACTCATTAGAGAGGGAGGCTTATTAGAAAGTGGAGCTTAATAGAGAGGGGGCTTATTTTAAATTTTAGCTTGGTAAGGGAGCTTAATAGAGAGGAGGGCTTAATAGAGAAAAGGGTTTAATAGAGCTTTTACGGTAAGCAAATTCAATATATCATATGTTCTAGATAATCATTGAAAGAGTTTTGCAACTGCTCGCTTGCTTTCAAGCTTCTTATTTTCATTTTAAAGGTTGACAGACTTATGGAACTGTATTTCAATTACCGATCTAAAGTCCAAGATGCAGATATGAAAATAGAGAAGGAGAAAGATGTGAGCTTGTTTATACCGTTTTTGCATTTTTTGTTTTCTATTATGTATACTGTTTGGTATTGTATTGTACAGTGGCGTCGCCACAGGGTGGACTGGGGTGGACAAGTCCACCCCAGTTTTCCAAGAAGTCGGTTTTATAATTTCTCGAAATCCGTTTAAAAACCTTGGGAGGAGGGAGAATTGGGCTGATCAGATTGATTTCGATTTTGCACTGGCAAAAAGCCACCGTTACGAAAAATACTGGTTGAGAAAGTTGCTTGCCCAAAAGTTTGAAAATGGGTAAAAAATACTTTAAAAGGATATTCCAAGAGTCTAAAGGGCGTGGCCGAGAAAATTTGTTTTTCTCCACCCAAGTTTTTTCGAGCTGGTGACGCCACTGGTATTGTATGTTCATTAACGGCGTTTTATCAGTTTATTTGGCTTAATGAACTAAGGCAGTAAGCTACTTTCAAGGATTCGCAGATCGAAAACCAAGGCGAATGTCAATTTCCCTTAGCTTTTGATTACTGTATTTTTTCTTCTTGATCAAGACATAACACATCAAGGTTCCCATAGATTAGGCAGTGGTTTGCATTGACGAATATTCACCAACGTTTAGTGACGACAGGTTATATTCATTGGCAAGCAAGACTATCCTTGGTGTAGGTCTTTTGGAACCCGTCTTTATCAAAGCAAAAGGTCCCGACTTGTGTAGACAGAAACATAACTAGCAGTTTTTACGCAAAGGGTGTTTTTTTATCAAAATGGGTGCTATGACGCCAGACACCAATGTTGTTTCCTTTTGATTGTTAATCTGTGTTGCTGTTAATTTGAAGAGCATAGAGATCATTTGCATGATGCTCTGAACATACCTATTCTTTTGAAACTAATCAATGTCTAACATTGGTCTTATTCAATATTTGTTAATGTCATCCATCTTATAACTGCACTGAATGTCTGAATACCTAAAATACTTAGTCCCTACATGCTTGAGCTACCCATGAATACAACTGGTCATTGACTTAATTAACTTTAAACTGATAAACAATGTAGTTGAGTGTGTTGCACGTCGATAACTAACGACCAAAATTTGCTACTTTTAGATAACGACTTAGTAAATTTGAAAGAAGTATGCTTTCGACGTCACATATTTCCACCTCGTCTTTTCGTCGTATTTCTAATTCCTAATATGTTCCATACACAGTTATTCTTTCGATTCTGCTCTTTTATCTATTCTATTTTTAACCGTTATTCCTCCTATTCTTTTCACCTGATGAAGAGTTATGCTCGAAACGTCGAAATTTTATTTAATCCATTATACAGCTCACCATTTTCAATACAAAATCTTAAATTATTCCTCAGGAGCTAGAGGAGAAAGGAGATGTCATTGATGAAAGTTTGGAGGACTCTTTTTATTTACGAAGACTGGACGCTGGTCTTTTCACACTCCAGTTGACTGTTTGCGTCATCATGGAGGCCTGTTGCTCAGGTGTTTCCTCTGTATGTATTACCAACGATTCCTTGATTCAGTTCGTTAATTCAGTGTATATTATTATATTCTATCATATCATATATCATATATGATATGATATGATATGATATGATATGATATGATATGATATGATATGATATGATATGATATTATATGATATTATATGATATGATATTATATGATATTATATGATATTATATTATATTATATTATATTATATTATATTATATTATATTATATTATATTATATTATATATATATATTATATTATATTATATATATATTATATTATATTATATATATTATATTATATTATATTATATTATATTATATTATATTATATTATATTGTGTTATATTATGTTAAATTATATTGTGTTATATTATATCATCTGTTTTGACATATCATTATTATCATATTTTTGTTTCTCTGTTCTGATATTAGAATATCATATTCTCACATGTAACTGTACTTAAATCACATCAAAATGTTCTATTATTCAGCAATATAATACGACCTGCATCTTTACGATGAAATATTTTCAAGTTATCTGCAATACTGTCAAATTGTAAGATGCATGTCGAGTCAGTAGAAATACCCGCTGTTGTTCTGGTTGAAACTTGGCTTTTCATTAAGTTCCTTACATTTTATTTGAAGGTCCCAGCCATCCGGCAGCCAGCATGTGATCTTTAAGTTCTAAGTGGAAGCTTCTTCGGTTTGCTCAAAGAGACTTTATTACGGAGTGAAATAACTGTGTTCTCATTATCTTATTTTTTGCTGCAGATCAAAAGCAGAGTTATGCAGGTACTGACGCAGCATGGAGGATCGCCAAAGGATGTTAAGGAAATCATGCGTGGTAGGTTGCCTATGCTCTAAGAGAAAAAATCATTTGCGTCTTGACCGGCAGGCAGAGGGTTGAAATGGCCCGATATTTTATGGGAATATTTGGAAAGATTAAGTTAGAAAGCTACCAAGCCCCTGCAAAATTCAATTTTTGTATTAAATTCAATTACATTTCATTCATTTCATTTAATTTTAAATTGTTTAAGCATAGTGGCCCATTCAGCAATGCTGGTTTACAAGGGGCCATGCATCTAAACTAAAAGAAAAACTAACATAAAATAGAATAAATTAAATTGTTACAATTGATCTAAACATGATAGAATACGCTACACAACCCCTTCTAGCCCATCCTACCCTCGCAATTTTTTAAAACCTGAAGTATGATATCAAAACAAAAAACAAGCAAATCAAGAAATTTTTGGAGCAAATTTTTTAGTTTTTTCGTGAAATGTTACCCTCTTAGATTCGGAATCTAGAGTCCAATCATTTAAAAATACTGATATTATTAGCAATCATTGACTAATATTATCAACTATCTAAATTCTGGAGAATAGCATATAAAATATATTATCTCTAGACATAGCCTTTAGAGTGATAATAAGTTAAAGGCAATATTTTGGATATTATTCGTTTAGATTGTTTAGTTTTAGTTTGATAACACTGATGGTTTGCTTCCTAACAATGATAGCCATTTCCTTCGACTTTCAGATATTTTTGTCATCATTTCTGAATCATTCAGAGTGTTGCAATTTTTTTAGTTTTATTTGATTGGTTTTTTATGCTCGTAAAAGTTTACAATACATAACTACATAACTACAAAAGAAAACTTGTTGTCATTCACAATTGACTCAAATTCCATTCCAAAAATGATGCTAGTTGGTTTATTACTATGTTCGTTGCTTTATGACTCCACCAAAGTGGTTCAAATCTTCATGATTATGCTGTTTACAGCGCTGTCGCCAGTATTCATTTCTCAAATCAGTCCACTACTGTATACTTACATTCATTTTACTCTTTAGCACTCCAGTCTTTTCAATAAATTTCTGGTCATGTGAATGGTTTCAACTCAATAATCTTTGCCATCATTTATGGATTTATAAGAGCCAAGAAGACTTAATTTGCATAAGCAAATGGCTTGAGGAAGTTACTTTTTTGTTTATTTTTGTAAGAATCATTTTGCTTGGTAGAATTGCTTGATTAGCCTACGTTGTCCGTTTGTAGAATATGCCAGCCATGTTGGGGATTCCGATACGAATGAGAGCGCAGAACTCGAGAAGAGAAGACTGCTATCGCTAGTGGACCGATTCTAAACCGGGCATGTATCAAGGCAAGTGAAGTGGGTTTGTGGCAGATATGGTCGCTAGATTATCAGGCTGCCTCAATGACGTCACACAGGGTATCTCGCGGCTCAAAGGGGACCTTTTTTAGGATATGAAGGCGGACGGCATATAAGAATGTGAAAAAGACATAAAATTGTGAATTTTTGTATGCCTTTTTCTTTCTCGCCTGTTATGTATTGTACATATATACATATTGCCAGAGTTGACTTTGCTATCACCGTGGATCATTCAACCTTGATTCTCTGCTTTTCTTCAGGACCCATCTTTAAATATAAACCAATTAAGGAAAAGTCTTTAGCGGTTTTTTTTGAGAACGGGAGGAAATTTACCAACCTAGGTTAGAGAGAATAAAAGCTCGCGTCCAAGTAAGATTATTTGCACTTTAATTCTGTACCTTTCTAGATGTTCTGCTACACAAAGTGTGATTTGATATCTTTAAATCTAGATGCAGAATAGGTACTAATATCAAGCCATGCTTTCTGGTTTTGTTAATGCTGAAAAAAATTCCAAAAAACTAAGCATTTCTTATCGATTAAACATCAAATACCGTTTGTACTAGAGAGACGCCCAATTTACATGGCTACTTATCGAATAGTTTTTTACCGTAAAGATAACATAAACACAATATAAAATAGTAAAGGAAGAACCATTTAAACGTTATAACAACCTCAGATTTGTGTTGGTGGGATGCATGCCATTGTAAGGCAACTCTTTGTTTATTTGTTCATTATGACGTGACGTGTGGGGTTGACTTAAATGCCCTTGAAAGACAAGTAACACTGAGATAAGTTGGATTATGATACCAGATTTATGATAAGTGCTTAATTGTGACTTCGAAAAATATGTTTTTAGAATTTCGACGTCTGGAATACCAAGAAATACCTTCACATTTAAAAAATCTGCTAAATATGTCCATAACTGGGTGAGATACAACAAATGAAAGATCAATTGGCTGTTATTTGGCTGGATTCATATAGTTGTAAACTGAAGCTTAATTACAGTGATTTGATGGGGGGAAAGCCCATGCTTAGCTTATATGGCCATATCCCAGGTAGCCCGGAATAGATATCGCTGATTTTGCACAGTTAAGTGTTTTTCGTGATGTTCTTTCAGGACACGTGATACAAATTCTTTAAAATACATAATTTTTCAAAATAGATTCTTTTGACGTCATCACTTGAGAGCTTCATTGTGCTTGTTACTCATCGAATGCAATTAAAAAGACTTACAGCGCAGAGAAACTGCAGAGCTTCCTGGCATTCGAATTGGTAATAGAGAAGTTAAAAAATTTTCCTTTTTTCGCAATCGGGAAGTTTAAGCAGAAAAGGGGCATTCTAGTGTTTTCCTATCTTCTTCCTTTTTCCTACCGTTTTATATGGACCTTATGTAATATAACTGTAAAAAAATTAATAAGTAGGACCGTCATCTGTGTACTAGGGACCTTATGTTGACTCAACCTTGAATGATCTTCTTAGTCAAGATCTGGCTACCTGGGATATGGCCATATAAGCTAAGCATGGGCTTTCCCCCCATCAAATCACTGTAATTAAGCTTCAGTTCACAACTATATGAATCCAGCCAAATAACAGCCAATTGATCTTTCATTTGTTGTATCTCACCCAGTTATGGACATATTTAGCAGATTTTTTAAATGTGAAGGTATTTCTTGGTATTCCAGACCTCGAAATTCTAAAAACATATTTTGCGAAGTCACAATTAAGCAATTATCATAAATCAGGAAACAATTGATAATTTTTCACGCTATCATAGATTAAATTCACTTTGATTTCCCGGAAAGCCATTTCTGAAATCCAATCAGTTAATATTACTAAGCTTTTAAAACCTTTAAAGGGACAATGAAAAAACGGGATATGAAGTAGTACAATCAGGTAGGAGGCCCTCCTTTGTTTCTTCAAAAGTTCCAAATGTGTTCCTTGAACAGAAAAGTACCACCTGTTTTAGAAAAAGTTCCCTTTGTTCACGGTTAAGTGTCCTTTTTATGGAAAAGAAGCTTTTTCGGTGAATTTATTTTCGACGAATACGATAACCAAAAGAGAAAGTCAGAGAAGAATTATAGCTGTTGTTGTTGTAAATTTATTTTAATTCGATATGAGAAACAATAGCTAACAATATATTCATAAATATACAATGTTAACTAATCAAAATCGAATATAGCTACCAGTTAGAGTTAGTACATAAAAAGGAATTATGGATGCAAAATTAAAGATTACATTGCATTTTTCTGGCAGAAACTGACAGGCACTGCATTTGCAATTCGGTTCCGTCCCATCGTTTTATTAGATTCTTAAAACTCTTCAAATTTTCTGCGGATTTCAACTCGTTGGGTAGGCCATTCCAAATCTGTGGCCCGATTGACATAAGACTTTTGAATCGAAATGTTGTTTGATTAGGCCTGACAGGGGCTAAGTTATTCAGATTTCTTAATGAATAATTTGACGAACGTAATTTAAAAATACTCTGCATAAAAGGTGGGTTCAAATGTTTTACTGTTTTGAATATTTCAATACACAGAATTATTTGACGAGCAACGAGCATTGAGCATCGTACACAGCATCCTCTAACTGTTGTAATTGATAATTGATGACCACTCTGACCACTCTCGTTATGTTAATTTATATTAGAAATTATTAGAAAAATGAAAACACCAACACAAAAACGCAAAGGTTGAAAAGTTTGTCTGTTACAAGGTGGGCCACAAGAGTGCGGAGCAGCAAAGATTATAATAGATAAACAAAAGACCTGTTCCCTAAGAAGTACTCAAAAAACCAAAGAAGGATAAGTCGGTATTGAAACTTAGCGGGCAATCAAAATTTTATAACCAGCTCATTTATAACAACCATAATTTTTGCAAATCCAAATATTGTGGATAGTGACAAAGCCATTTAATACCCATTTTATGTATGGATATTTTCGTCAGCATTTTCTCTATGTTTAGAATCATTGATGGTAGAAAAACTCAGCTATATGGTTGGCACATATGCATGTTAATATTTTATTATGTTACCCCACTCTATAATTAATATAAGCGTTGAAATTAATTTGATTATTGTAATATCTACAAGCAATTCCAAGACCAGTATAAAAAATTACGTAGATTTTTCAAATTCAGACCCAGTCCTCTTGTTCCATGGACGGACTGGTTCACCCTTTCGCACGATAACTTAGTTGTAAAGGCCGACAAATCTTTAAAATGTTCGCCTTTAGAGGCAGGCAGGCACAGTTCTTGAGAACATGTCGCAGCTTATGCAAGGTATGGAAATAAAAAAAATTTTCTGCGCTCATTTCTTCTGACTTTGATGCTGTTACTGATACAGGTGCCAATCTTTTTCTATGAAATGAAGTCCAAATTAGGCCTAAGAACAACTTCTTGGACATAGGCCTAAGTAGACTTGAGTGAGCACGTTGCGGCATCCTATTGAAGTAACCGGCTCATCTGTTTAAGGCAATGACCAACTTCAAACTTTCCCCCTTTAAGTGAATTCAAGAAAACATCCCCTTAGCTAGTGCCCAAGTTGGTTTGTTGCATAACTTTTCCAAGGCTTCTTCGTCAGTATGTCGTCCGTTTGGAAGGATACAAAAATAGATACAAGAAACAAACCTTCATGTAAGGGAAGTTCCCATGGAAAATGCAACTAGAATGTCACAAACCTTTGGATTATCACCACTTTCTCAAAACTGACATGCATAACCATGCCTCAGCTGTTTCACATTCAGTTTCACAACACACAATACTAATTGTGACAAATTTAGTGGAAGCATTACTTTGTAAATTTCTATTCTAATCATCTCTATTCACAATCAATTAATTTGAGCCATCCAAACATCAAGTGCAGTTCTGTTTCAATCATAAGAATGTGTCCTTGGAAGCAAGGGTAAGATACCCTTGAATTTTTAAGATACCCTTGAAGTCTTAGGCTAATTCACCTTCATAATCAACCTGCACCAAATTAGGACTCCTTGTGGGCTTATACATATATACTTGCTTATGTATCTTATAGGCTGAAATATATTTCTGGTTAAACTGTTTTATAGATAAGAATTATGTTTATATGAATATCAACATGTGTATATTTTTTCTTTAAAGACAATTTGGGTAGCATCATAGAAGTTTGAAGAGACTTTTTCTATTATAAGCTAACAGTCCCATTAAGTGTTTTTGCCCATGAAATGGGTGATAGAGCGAAGGAAAGGAGAACCCTGTATATACCCCTGCGAAAACCCAACCATGGTTCATGGCCCAACCATAGTTTGCAATGGTCATACCATGGTTGAGCCGTGATCCTGACAAGTGCTGACCATGGTTAGTGACCATGGTTGAGCAATGAAAGAAGATTTTGCCTGCAATGATTTTAATTTGTTGGTTCTTGGAAAATATGAATCCTCAACTGTCTAAAAAGTTATCCTCAATAGAAATATAAGAAGAAGTAACAGTTTTCTGTATTTTTTATCATTTTCCATGTAACCATGTCTGACCATGTCAAGACCATGGTCCATGTCTCAAGACACAACTCAGTCAATAGGGGGGGTTTATGTGCTTGGTTTCTGATACCTTCAAATTGAAAGATTATATTTTCCTTGTCTCACTATTAATTTCCTTCATTTATTCTGAATGGCAAGAGTTTTACATAAACATGGTCTAACCATTGCTAAACCATGGTCCATTTATCAACTGATATTCATAAAATGGCAAAGAACTTTTAAATTAAACAGCTTGATATTCACTAGTTTTGTTTCGTGGACACATTTCCTTATTTTTAAGCCATAGAAAAATTATTTTCTTTGAATTTGAGATGTTTTATGAAAATTTGGTCTGACCATTGCTGACCCATTGCTGAACCATGGTCCATTTATTAATTGACATTTTTTAAAATGGCAAAGAATTTTTAAATTAAATAGTTTGATTTCTACTATATTTGTTTTGTGGACATATTTCCTTGTTTTTAAGCCATAGAAAAATTATTTTCTTTGAATTTGAGATGTTTTATGAAAATTTGGCCTGACCATTGCTGACCCATTGCTGAACCATGGTCAATTTATTAATTGAAATTTCTTAAAATGGCAAAGAATTTTTAAAATAAATTCAAAAGCAAGATCAAGCCCCCTGCCCCCTTCAAAGTGAAGAAAATTTCTAACAATAAAGATGGGCTCCACCCCCTATGTCCCTACAAGAAGTCTCCACTGTTTAAAATCCTGGTATTTTCTTCCTTTCCTACTAAGAAATTTTTGCCTATAAGTAATTTTTTGCATAGTTATATGTTTCATTATTAAACAGGCACCAGGGAGCTTTGAGACAGTGAGGGTTTTAGAGAAGTGGGGGCTAAAACCTTTTAAAAAGAGGCTTTCCTGGTAGTTTATTACTTAATATTTGACATTTTTAGCAGCCCCCCTGCCCCCCCCCTGCTATGCGGTGCCTGTTAAGTTGGGTATTCCAAGATTAGCTTTTATTTCCTTGCTTTCAAATAAGAAAACATTTATTTCCTTTGGATTTAAATTTTCTTATGCATGCAATCATGGTTTGACCATCGCTAAACCATGGCTCAACCAACAAGCAACTGCCATTTTTGAGCGCGCTTTTTCAAACACAAGATGGCCGTTTGGATTGCAGTTCGATCATCTATCAGTGCGTTCACCTTTGCGATTCATGTACACAGCAAAAACAAGATAATTTTTTAAAAGGTTTGTGCAGTTGGGAAGTTTGTTGATTATGTTGAAAGCTTCATCGTAAAGAACTGCTAGGTAACATAGCGTATTTAATGTTAGGCCCAGACAGATCTAGAGGACTTGGGACCCTTTTTCTGACCGAAAGTATTGTTGCGAGTGATGCAAGATTTCGAAATAAGAACGTTTTTGTGGAGCAATTTGATGATGGATAACGTTTGATCCCGATAAAAAGATATATACGGATAGATCGCGTTTACACGGTGCCGTACAACTTTTGATAAGGAAAGACTTCCCGTTCATTACGAGTACGGATAAACCAGACTTTTCGCAACGAACAGCTTCAGTTTAAACTCCACTCGCACCAAAGTTTATTTAAAGAATTTTGAAAATTTAGAAAATTTAGAAAATTGGACTTTATGGGCGTTGTCTTTCTAAATTTTTAACGACCACGCCCCTTCTACTATCAGGGTATACACCAATTTAACTTAAACTTTTTTTGATAAAATTCTTTAAATGTTTTTGTACAAAATCTTTTATTCCAGATTCGCATTAAGAGCAAAAATTTTAGTCTACTTGAAAATTTTCATAATGTTTTTGGTCACGACATTGATTTTATTATGACATTAGAAAACTTTCATTAGGAATTTGACCGTGATTGATAGCTAAAGGGGTAAAGTTTCACCTGGAACGATTATTGTTGTGAAACCCCTTACAAGTTCATACTTCAATTCTCTGTAAAAATTAGAACACAAGCAGAAACAATATGAAAGATTGTACCCGGAAGTGACTTGCGAGCTTTATGCACTTCAATGCACGATTATGATGCCCTGGAAGCAGGCCTGGCTTCAGGAAATTTTTTTGGGAGTCTGCAAGTGTTTATCTACTGAATACATTTTGGCATTATTACACTCTGTTAATGCGACTGGTGCATTGTGCTTCGCAGTTTCAGAGATGGGGCCACAAAACTGAGCCTGGGGGTTAAGAATCAAGTTCAGTGACATAGTAGGACCTGCCATGGTTGGGTCAGACGCGAAAGAAATTTTTTGAAATTAAGCCTTCTAGGATGGCTAGAAATGCATCTCCCAGACTAAAATTGTCTCTGGTTTTGCATACAGTCTCATGAAAACAAGTTAAAGAACTGCATGTTAAGCCTGAACTTTGCCAAACTTTACGCACACATTTCATCCTAGATAAGATGCCTTTTTTAAAAATTGATCAGGAACCTTGAAGTGCTCTAATCAGCAACAAATAAAAATATGATATCAAGCAAAGTGAGCTTTCTTGTGAAAAACAAAGCTTTGCATTAAAATTTACTATGTCAGAACCTTGATGAGCTCAAAGAGAGATTCTCTTTGAGAGTGCTTACAGCAGGAGTTCATGAAGTGCAGAAGCAAGAGGAATCTTAAAGAAGAAAAAAAGCAAAAGTGAACCATGGCTTGATCATGGTTGGTTGATATGTTTGAACCATGGTTTGATCATGGTCAAGAGACATGGTTGA
Source organism: Rhopilema esculentum (assembly GCF_013076305.1). The sequence goes on along the minus strand of NW_027019698.1, from coordinate 9,617,590 downwards.
ATCATGGTTTGATCATGGCCAAGAAACATGGTTGAATCATGGTTCGATCATGGTCAAGTGACATGTTTGAACCATGTTTCAACCATGTTTCAAACCAAGTTTACAAGCATTATGCAATTCCTGTAAAAATTCAAATTTGTATTTTCAAAAATTCAAATGTTTATATGGTTGAACCCTGATTTGACCTAAATTGGTAAAATGATTAGATGACATGGTCCAACCATGGAAAAACATGGTTGAAACACATTTGTTGAGCATGGTTAAGCCATGGTTCAACCATGAACAGGTAACCATGTATTGGCTATGGTCTGACCATGGTTTAAACTGAAATCATAAAAAGAACTGAAAATTTCAAAATTGTTTAAAATAATCCTGAACATTTCAGCTTTCAATATTGCTCAAGCAAATTTATGAAAAAGTAAAAATTTTGAAATTTTAGACATGGTTCAGCAATGGTTGAGCAATGGGTCCCATTGGAAATTCGTGGTTCTACCATGGTTAACCATGGTCATTTCGTTGCTCAACCATGGTGGGAAATGGTTGAAAACCATGGTGTAACCATGGTGTCACCATTGTCAGCCATGGTTGAGCAATGGTTTTTTCGCAGGGGTAAGAATCAGGCCTCTCCCGGAGACACAGGCTATGAACCGCACCTGTACAAATCCCACACAAAAATTTGCCAGGGCTTTTTTCTGCCCACGCAGTCTTTCAAACTATTGTTCTCATTTAATCTGCACAGTTAAGCTTCCCAATGTAAATAAAGAAAAAAAGGACTTACATGTCCATGTGTTTATCACATGTTAACAAACTATTTTATTAGCTGCTAAAACTTGCAATGGATAGGGAATGTGTTCACACCAAAGGAATAACATAAAGCATGATAAATGCTACAAATAATTAAAGTGAGAAACATTACACCATGCTGTCAGTCAAATAGGAAACAATTTATTTTAAAGGCAAGACCTATAAACTAGGCATTCTTATATGTGACCGGCAGAATCTAACAAAACTTTGCTATATTCCAAAGAAAAGTTATGTTCCTCTTTTGTCTCATTTTAAGAAGTAGTAATACAAAATTTAAAGGTAGTAATACACAAAAAAATACCTTCTTCAGGTGAATAGTATTTAAAGAATTGGCAAGGTAATGTATTTTTGCCTTTGTTAATACTCAAATATAAAAAAAACAACAGTTCTGCAAGGGCCAAATAACCTACGCAACCAAACTTGCAAGTGCTTTTTGTAGCATGTGTTGTTTTTTCCCAGAGAGGCCTGTATATAGCTTGTGATGTTATGTTCATATTGTATTCCCTAAATCATATTGTAATACCCTAACAAAACATTGTATATACATGACATCCTTTCATTATTTTTTAAGTCAAGAAAACTCCCTACAAGAACAGTTAGCTTATGCAGATAATAAAAGTCCAGTTAATATAAATGCAATTGACAGTTTCAATTTTCTACTTTATCAATTTTAGACACCACTTAGCACATCATCTGCTGAGACAAGACATGCATCTCTGGTAACTTTTACTCTTGTATTTTCCAGAACTTGGTTATTGAAGATTGAAGTTTTTATTTTATTTACAGAAGATAATGATTGCTCTTTATGGTTATATTTTGAATTTATTCTAATGAATATTAAATTAATGAGAATGAATATTAAGATAACCTTTACTAAGGTAATAGTTGGGGGTTTATGCCTTTGTTCCTAATGAAAACCGTAAACAGTCTATCTTCCTAAACAAAGAAATTTCAGTAGGGATGAAGAGAAAATTGCCCCCTAGTGAGCAAGTTAAAAAGGTTCTGTATCAGATCATATTAATTTGATTTTTAGCCATGGATTGCAGTTGGTGCCATGGCTGCAGGTGGCCTTGGCACTGGAATGCTTTTACAACCAAATGTAGAGGCTAGTGGTGATGTTGCCCCACCTTCTTTTAGTTGGAGTCACAATGGAATGTTTAACTCACTTGACCATGCCAGGTAAACAAAGTTTATTGTTTTCTTTTACAGTTTACAGTTTATTGTATATAGACTAGACAACATAACTTTATCATAAGAAGAAGATAAGACAAGGCTAGTCCAATCAATACATTTTTATTAAACAAGCTTTATTAACATCAAATCCAACATATTCAGAGAAAAACATTAACAATAAGATAGGTTGATCAATATGTTATCCTGCAGTTTATAATCCTTTCTCGTCTGCTTCTTCTGACAATCTCGTTTTCAAAATTTCAGAATTTTGACTGTGTTTATACCATAAAGAAAACTAACCTGTTGGCTAATGTTAAAACGAATCAAATTGTTAATTTCACGTTTTTTATTTTATAAGAAAACTGCTATAGCTAAAGCCTCACAAGTCCAAGTCTCTTAATTTTGGAACATTTTTGCCCACATTCTATTAGTAAAAGTTTCTGAAGAGTTTTGTAATTGCAAACATATTAGAAAAAAAGGCACATAAAGTAAACATCAGAAACATTGCTTTGAATGAGCTTCAAAGCAAAATGTGCAGCCTAGAGGAACTTTCTTGTGTACATAGCAACATGCACAGTGTAAAATCATGCACACCAGTTGTTTTCCACATTTCATAAGAATCAAAACTTAAATTTTGTAATTTTCATTTGCATGTGGAAGTTCCTAAAAGTTGTTGGCCTTTTACCGATTCTCACAAAGCACTTTCTTATAAAAAATTTTGTGTATGAAGTAAAAATTCTATGCCATTGAACCATCAATTTCTTCACTGTCTGAATAAGAAGATTCTGATTCAATGTAAAAGTTTGAGTCGCTTACGTCACTGCCTGAATTTTCTTCCATTGCAGAACATTAAGGCAGTGCATTTGTAGAAATAATATTTTTGGCATGTGTGTTTTTGCATGATACACTCATAAACCACAGTGTAATCTGGGTCAAGTCATTTACAGCATAAAAGGTCAATAAGGCTGTTTAAATAAACACAGCCCTACATGTGCCATTAACTAGTTATTGCAAATGAGACATAAGACCACAGCAGTAAAGTAAGGATGATCAGCTTAAAAGGTCAAGCGATTTTCAGACCTCAACCTAAAACTTTGAGAAAGAATTATTGAAACCTTTGTTTACAGGGGTTTTTTGCCATTTTAAGACTTTGCTAGTTTTAAACGTGGTATCATTGTGTGCCTTGAAAGTTCGGCTACAAGAATCTGAAGGAATCCAAAAATGGATGTTTTCATCCAGAAAACGTTTACCATAACCTTAAGCAAATTAGAATATTCGTCAAATTCTCTGTCAAATAGAAATAAAAAAAACTATTGCTTGATTATCATTGTTCGTTGATAGTTGAAATATGATAAAAAATAACATTGGGCAATATTTATCACTTAAGAATAAAGTATTCAGATTATTTAAGGCGTGCAATAAACTGCACTTCTGAGCAATAAAGGGTGCTTGCCAAGGCACGGGTGTTAGGTCGCACACCATTCCCAGCATGACCTAATTATTTTGGAATTTAGTAAAAGCAGTTATTTTTCTACATAATGCAAATGCTTTTCAAATTTACGTATTGTAAATACTCTCCAGTTGGACTTGAACTACATGTAGCAAAATGAGCCTCTCGTAAGGTTCTTAGAATATGATTATGATGAAAATAATTTTTTGCATTATCCTGGTTAATTCATCGAGTGAATTAAATTGCTTTTATCAATCAAGATGTGTATTTAACAGAAAAATGAAAGTTGATATTTTCAAAACTGAGTGTTAAAAATTTGGAAGTTAATCACTACAGCAAACAAAAACTAATATGTCTAAAAGTCTAAGTTTTTTACTTCCTGGATGCTTTGAATTCTTTGTGTCTTTTTGTCAAATTTTTCACACCCCAGTCTCTGTAACTCAGGTCCACACTTCTTGCTCCGATGGCCCTGTCATCTTTTAATGCTTGCAACCACCAATTTTGTTTGTCATCCTGCTTCTATCTTATTTGATTCAAATTTTGTTTTTAGTGTTCGGCGTGGCTATCAAGTCTATAAGCAAGTTTGTCAAGCATGCCATAGCATGCAGTATATTGCATTTAGAAATCTGGTAGGGGTAACTCATACTGAAGATGAAGCTAGGGGTCTTGCAGAAGAGGTAAGTGACATCCTTAAAGTGCCTGTTTATATTAAAGGCAGTCTGTCCCCTATTGTGCACGCCTATTGTGCTCGACTTTCACAGGAGTGAAATTCACACACCATTGAGCTTGGTCAATAATTAAACAATTTAAACCAACCAGAGACAACTTTGACTCCAAAGCTTTCGAATCAAATTGCTGTGTTAATGTTGTAGTGAATCTGTGCTAGAAATATTTTGTTCCCTCTTTGGTTTATGTCACAGATATGTCAACAGAGAAAGAAAATACTTCCATTGTCATTCAATTCAAGTAATTAAATCTTCTTGCCATTTATGTTTCTTTTTGAGACAAACAACTTCGAAAAGCTTTTTGAGACAAACAGTAATCACGTTTGCTCGCTCTTTGTCACAACATAGTCCATCCACAAGAAAATATGCACATGGAACTTTCCAGGTGCTGTTTACTGCCATGAAAACAACGGCCTGTTTATATTAAATTTATTCTCACTCAGTTTCAATATTATCAGTATTACAGTAGAGACATTTGAAATTCAGCAGATACCAATCAAATATTTTCCAAAGCTTTGGAAATCAATTTAAAAAGTATAGTTCCCAATCACAGATAAACAGTCCTTTTCGTGAGCAAAATTACATGTGTGTGGCAAATTGCACATGTCAACAAATTTGCTTAGTGCAATGGCACTTTGAAGTGCAAACCTGATAAAATTGGTAAAAGGAGCAAGAAAGGTAAAATCCACTCAAATACATGCAAGAGCAGAACTCAATTCAATCAATACATAACAGATTTTGTTGCCCTTAGCAGCCATCTTTCAAAAGTTATTGTCACTCTCCAAAGTTACAAGAGAAAATAAAAATTGTTTCCAACAGCTCTTTGCTTTCAGGGAACAATTATGTTTTTACAAGAAATCAGTTATTACACTTAACATGCTAATGGCAACTTAGCTGAAAAACAAGACGCTAAGTTGAAAGGAGCATTCAGTCAAAAGTCAAACATCACTTGCGAAAATTGGAAAAATCATATTGTGGTCAAAAGTATCAAGATAATCAAGTAACAAGGGAAAGGATAAACAATCATGAGACCATGGGAAATGTTAAACACCTGTTTGCGCATGTGATGAAAAGCATGCACAATTCAACTTGCGCGTGTGCAGTGGTGTGTGGGTGCAATCGCACGTGCTAAAGGAAAGGACAGCATATAGTGGTAGAAAATTGCAGATTTCAGAGAGAATCAAATCTTTATATTTTACTTAGGATACTAGAAAGTGGCAATGCAATAACCTAATGCTTACAAGGCTGAGAACTCAGAATACTGCCATTTTTGTAGAGTTCTTTTGTTTTTTCCTACTGAATTTCAAATTTTCCATCTTTTGACCATATTTTTTTCCCTTGATAAAACATTCTGTTTCCCATAAAATTCAAACCAATGATCCAAATGAGTTGAGTTGCATGTTTTTGTTTATTGGTTTCTATGCCTTAGTATATTAGTATGGTTATTAGTAGAGAGTATGGGAAAATAACCAACCCGAGCGAGGCTCGAACTCACGACCTTTGACTTTGTATGTCAAGTGCTCTACCGCTGAGCTATTGGGTTGTGCTTTCAAGCCAACACCCAAGGCCAAGTCATTCACCCGCACTGCCCCTCTCTTTTACCAGTTACACAGGGGAGCCATCGCAGCTCCATCACAAAGTGCAGAGGACCTGAAGAGTGAGAGAGGACTGCCCACACCAGGAGGGCCATCGCAGCCCCACCATGTTATGGTTGCTCCCCCAAATCCTTTTTGATCAGCTGTCAACCATATACAGCCTTTCAGTTTAAGCAATCCCTTACTGCCACCATTTTTGCAATCCTCCATTGGTAGTACATTTGCTGACTTTTGATTGCAATATTATCAGTGATGCTAAATTTTAAAAATTGATTTGCAAACAGCTGTCTGTCACTTTTATTTTAAAGAAAGAGGATGTTTTGTAATCACACATTTTTTTGCAGATTCAAGTTGTTGATGGACCAGATGATGAAGGGAACATGTATGAAAGACCAGGAAAGGTGAGTTGGGTATTAATTGTTTGGTCTTCCAAATCTTCTGAAAATGCCATTTCTTATAAGATGTTTTTCAATGTATATTAATCCAGGACTTGTGGAACATCCTATGGCCTAAGAAATCCTTATCAGGAACTGCCCACCCTATCAGGAAAATCATTAGATAAGCACCCCCCTTTGAACAAGTACTCATCATCTCCACCTTAAGAAATTGGTGCTTGTTTGAAATTTTAGCCAAAAAGGATTAGATGAAAGTTCAAGTCTTACAGGAATGTTAAAGTGTAGCATAATGACCTGTTTGAACTTAACCTTCTTTTTTAAAAAAATTTTTAATATTTCTCATTCACATTTAGTATTGCAACAGTTTTAATGTTAGAAGATGGCTGAGTGTGGAAGTCATGAGTATTCCTGTCAAAATGCTGTCATTATCACTTTGAACTATTAATGATTTCCTTGAGAATCAGTTGTTAGAATGTTATCAAGGAAGATGCTAGCCTTCAGCCAAGGGAGCAGTTTTCTTTCATAGGGTGTTTGGAACAGGCAAGGGAATTAGGTAGAGAATTTTAAATAAAAATAGTTTTTGGAGCATGGAACATATTATTTTGTGAAAAGTTACTAGTTCTAAAAAGGCAAGGCAAATTTATGTGTATGTATGTTTGTTTTTAGCTTTCTGACTATTTCCCAAATCCATATGCAAATGAAGAGGCTGCAAGGGCTGCAAACAATGGTATGCAAACTAGATTTAATTCCTTATTATTAATACTTTGAGAATGATTTTTTTCTCCTTGAATTGTGGTGGAAGTTTCTGGAAGTGACAAGACCTTTCATGATGCAAAAATTTTGAATAGCATGTAGAGTTTGTAACACTTAAGCATCCTTCTTGTGTGCGTTTTTCAAAAGTCTACCAGAGCAAAAACTGCATGGCAACTATTAAGTCTCCAGCCAGAAAGGAAAAAGGGAAACTAGCCACTAAAAAGGGGGTTCATTATGGCCGATCTATTGCCTCTAAGAGCTGATGGCACTGAGGTTAAAACAGATAACATGCCCTTTCTGTCTGTATAAAATCTTCCGTCATTGCAAAAAGCAAATCGTGCAACAATTTTAGTGTTCAGATGCGGGTGGAAGTATGCCTTCAGGAAATAAGGAACATGCCTGATTAGCTTCATTTTAACCAATCAGTGACCTCTTAGAATTTATTGTTCATATTGAAGTTACCCAAACAATGCTGCATTTTCACTTAAGTAAATATTTTTTTAGGTGGAGAGGAATGATAAATGTTTGTTGCAAGTGATAAAGTAGATTGATAAAAGCAGCCAAGAGCTAAACTCATTTGTCAGTTACATTTTTATTTCTTAGCATCTCAGATTTTACCATAAAAATTTATTGAATTGCAGGTGCTTATCCTCCAGATCTTAGCTATATAGTGTCTGCCAGAAAAGGTGGTGAGGTATGAATCACATTCTTCGTCTGTCTTTTTGTTCTTCAAATCCAGAAGCTAAAACCCTTCATAGGAAGTCCAAGAAAGATGCACATTGCACTTTAGATGAGCTGCATAAAGAAAGTTAGAATATTCCAACTTCCAGCTTTACAAATTTAATTCCTTTTCTGTTACTAATTCCTATTTTAAATAATAATTATATTTGCTACAGTTGTCTTTTGTTAATGATAGCTTTGATCAAAATGACGGCTTTTTATTCACAGTCTTTATAATACTTCCTGGGTTACTTGTTCAGTCCTGTGAATCAAACCTTTTTTCCTTCTTAACTTGTTTTAAATATTTATCGTCAAAATTAGCCGTTTCTCTCTTAGATAGTTTTTTCAGCAGCCAGTACATATTATCTCATTCTATGATTCCCTTTCTCCTTCACCCAAGAGTTAGAAAACTATTTTGAACTATAAACTGTTGAAATTTACTGCATATTTGTTCTTCTATCCGTGTTTTTCATTTCCAATCGCATCAACCTGAAAATTGTGAAGAGATCGAAGATTATAATTTGATATTATTATCATTGCAGGATTATGTATTCTCAATTCTAACTGGTTACCGCGAAGATCCACCGGCTGGCATTGAAATCAGGGAGGGTTTGAACTTCAATGATTATTTTCCTGGCCAAGCCATTGCCATGGCACAGCAGCTTTATCCAGGAGTTGTGGAATATGAGGATGGTACGTAGTCATGTTCATTTCATGTTCATGTTCATTTTTTTAAATTCCACTACCTACTATCAACTAAAACTAAACAAAGTTCACTAAATATATAAAAATATAAAAAGTATTACAATATAAAATAATACAAATCAAGTAGGTAGTAAAATTCTTAAAGAAGGAGCTCCCTCAGTAGCTGAACTAATCGAGGAGAAAGCCCCCCAATCGTAGTCTCTCCTATTTAAAGCCTTTTCACACGGCAAGCACTTTTCACAAGGCAGTAGTTGTCATATTCCATTTATTATTGGTAACTCCAACTTCCTAAACATTTTCAGCAACAAAAAGTATCATTATTTTACCACCGCTGCCCCTAACCTTTTCCTAGGGGCTGTGGTGTCAATTTCTAGGGGTACCTTAAATACTTTTAACTTTGTGTTTTATTTTACGTATACCGTGAAGAAAATTGGCCAAAACCTTTTCCAAAATCATCAAAAAGCTTTCTAAAAAAGGTGATTCAGCTCTTATCAGTGCTGATGTGGAAGACCATCCTCTCGACCTACCAAACATGACTTGTGGCACAACACGAAAGAGCTTCAATTAATTTATTAGTGTTATTATTCGTGTTCATCGTTTTTTAAGGGCACTATGTCCTGTTAGTCAACCGTTTGGAGTTAACAGTATGCTTTTCGGTGTGTTCTTAACTGAAAGAGGTTCAGGATTAATCTTACGTCTCTATTGTAAGCCCAGCCAATTGGATTTAAATGGCCATAGAATTGCATCGGGACATAGTGCCTTAAATTTTGTTTGCCCTTAAGATGACATTAGCCAGCTCCCTTTTCTTGCTTGTGATTTTTGACGCGATACGTTTGATACAATACATGGAAAGTTTCTTTTAAACAGTTAGATAGATTTTTACAACGCAATCCTCAGATTTTACTGGAAACTTGGTCCAATGCCTTTGCTGTTGTCTTAAAACCTTTACAGACAATTGGCAGCTATAAAAGTGGCTAAAGTGTGCGTGTTAGTGGTATCACATTCACTGATTGGTCAATTTTTGATTGAAAGATGGCTTAAGCCCCTTGATTGAAAGTATTTGTCGATTGCCTTTCAGAATCTCCCAATCATCAATTTCTGTTTCATTTTAGGTACTCCTGCTACAGTTAGTCAAATGGCAAAAGATGTTTCAACCTTCCTTCGATGGGCATCAGGTATCTTGTTTCAAATTTACTCCAACAAGTTCTATTATATGTCGGTGGTCCCTATAATATGTCGGTGGTCCCTATAATATATATGTCAGTGATCCCTATTATATGTCGGTGGTCCCTATAATATGTCGGTGGTCCCTATAATATGTCTGTGGTCCCTATAATATGTCAGTGATCCCTATTATATGTTGGTGGTCCCTATAATATGTCGGTGGTCCCTATAATATATATGTCAGTGGTCCCTATAATATGTCGATGGTCCCTATAATATGTCGGTGGTCCCTATAATATGTCGGTGATCCTATGAGTTGTCGAAGACGTGTCAACTGCACGAATTTTCCATGTCAATCAAGCAGATTTGAGCTATGGACTCTCAACACCTTAGCTGTTGTCAATTAAAGGAAAATAAAGCAACTTCGAATAACTGAAAAAAGTACTTGTTGAGACTAAGTTTTGAAATTGGTGCCAACTTATGTGAAAGTTTAAATGTCGGTATGTTCATTTTTTCTTCTGAAAGCCGGTTCAGAGAGTCAACGGAGTCGATTAGAATCAACTTAGTTTGTGAAGATTTGTTAATTTAGTCGATATTGAATGTCTCCTGTGTGTTGTACAATCATACAATACTTGTTTTTTTCAGAACCTGAATTAGATGATAGAAAGCGAATGGGAATCAAGGTGGGTTATTTTCAAATTTCTGCGAAAGTTTTGTTGATCGTACAGGATTCTAAAGTTGAGCTGTCGTCTTCTCACTACAAAAATATCTTTTTAGTGTTCAACCAAGCACCTTTATTGTATTGTTCTTCTTTGCGTCTTACTTCTATTTTATTGCTCCTGGTACTCTTCTATCGATTTCGAAATGTTGCAACTCTCATATTTTTACCTTAACTTTCTTTCCCAGTGTTATTGCATGTGCGAATTCCTCAATGTTTGAAATATCGTGCTACCGCACTCTCTAAGAATCTGAATTTAAATACGAAGATACCAATTTCATCCCACATATAAAAAGCCCTTTGTGACAAACGGGTGGAAGGCTTCGCTTGTCCAATCTTGTCGATTTGTTGTGAAATGGTGATCTGCCTTTAATTACTTTCATCTAAGGATGAATCAAGTTTTACCCGAAACAGTTCTCCCTCCATTTAGACCTTGAGCTGCCGAAAGGCTGTCATCTCATTAGGTATTTATGTTTAAAAGCGACCTTGTTTAGAAGTGTTCGTGAATTTGATTTTGTTTTCAACTTTTATGTCGTCCTTCTTTTCAGGCCTTGACGATCGTGTCTGCTCTGGCACTCATCTGCTTATACTACAAAAGACACAAGTGGGCGGTTCTGAAGACTCGGAAACTGGTCTACAAATCAAGTTGAAACAATTTTTTATGTAGATTAACGCACTATATTGAGATTGTTTGAAAATTGAAACTTCCTATGTAAAAATATTTGCCTGGTCAGATCTCTGATGAGTTGCTCTTTTAGAAATCACAGTGTTATATGTACTAGACTTGTTATCCTTTCATTTTAAGTTCACCAGGTAATCAAACTAGGTTCTCTCCTTTGAATTTCCATAAACGACACGCAATACTGATTCTTATTTTGTCGTATGAATGTGTATGAATATTGTTGTATCTTTTGTTTGTTTTCTTTTTGCATTTTGCTTGATCAACCAGCTTTCGAAGCCTCATACCTAATCGCCGAAAAGAATCATTTTCACTGAAGAAAAAGATTTTTCACATTTTTCGGCAAAGGGTAATCAATGCTCCTAGTATCAAATGGGAATTCTTTCCTAAGAAACATATTTAGTTTCTAAATTGAGATCGAAATCTAGTATCATTGCTTTGAGATGTGACTCATCACGAATTTCTAAAGACCTTACTAGCACAAATGGCCTATCTTCATTCATGGATGAGAGGACTTTTTGATATGGGCAGCCGTTTTTATTATTATTATGTCTTTTATTATCCCTTTCTTTAAGCAGATAAAGATTTATTTGTTACCACCGTATCATTTTGTCATTTACTTTGATTTTATTTCCTACTTCCACTTTGAAGTCCAATAACGTTCAGATGTTTACTTCACTGTTTTAACCTAAAAAATTTTTCAGATTTTTCTCAAGTCCTTGATTCAAGTTTAACACATGAATCGAACAAAAGCCTTGTTATTTCCAGCTGCAACATTATTGCTCCCTGTTTCTTTGCTGCATCCAATGTTTGACTCAGTTCAACCTCAAAGCTTGAACTTTGTTTTGAAGAGCAGCACGAGATAGCGAGATCTGACGTCCAAGCTTTCTTACGGTGGGTGTGTGGAGCAACGACTGATACAAACAAAGACAACCTTTGCTAGTGCTCTCGAGGGGGTATGTGTTGATTTTCCGTTAATGCCCAGGGAACCTATAGAATTCAACCTCAAAGGTATCTTTCTGGATACCTTTGCGTGAGACGCACTCATTTCAGTTTTTTCTCACACTCATGCATCGGACCAGAATTCTCGCGTATTCATTAAAAAGTTCTTGGTAGATTCAAATTTAAACAATTTTTTGCGTTTAACAACATTTCAAGCAAACATTCTACAACACACTGACAGCTTTTACGTCTGACATTCCTCAGAGTAAATGTTTCTTTGGAAACAAGTCTTACTAGCATACCAAATTTCACTATGTTGTTTTTTTGCTGGTCAATTCAGAAATATAGCGGCAAAGTCGAAAATTGTCAACGAATGTAAGAAATGTACGCGTTCTAGACCATCGGCGTTTATACTTACGTTGAAGATTAAGAACACTGGTTTCATTTTGGAGAAAAGCGCTCATTTGCAGGGCTTTGATTTACACAAGACTCGGAGATAAGAGCGGTAATAAATTTGGGCACAACCCGGTTAGTCAACCTTAAAAGGAGTTAATAAAGATAACCTGGCCGCCGTTAGCTTATCTCTTTACCAAGAACAAACGTCCTGAATCTAAAACGTATTTTGCTAGAAAATCTCCCTCTCTTCTTACGGCCCTCCACTTTTCAACCAAGCCCTCAAACGACCCAGTCTTTCGTTGAGGCACTGGAAAAGCATGGCATTAAGTTAAGTATCTTTAATAACTGAGATTGTTTTTGATGTGCGTTTACTCAAGATAATTTTGGATACCAAAGAACTAAAAGCGTAGCATTGAAAATTATGTCTTTTTTCTGTCTGCCTTTTAATTGTCTTCATACATAACTTGGGATCGGAAAGTTTTCCGTATTTTCTATGCTTTCGGTACTGGGGCTCACATGCGCCCCTTTTTTTGTTTTTAGCTCCTGTTGCTAATCGTTTCAAATCATTTTTTTGGATTCCAACGTTGTGTATGCAAAGTGTAGTTGTTCTTGGCTCCTGAGAAGATGAAGTAACTCGTGAATATTTTGAAGAAGAGCTGCTCAGAACATTTCACCAATTATCAATGTTGAGCGATGATCAGTGCCTAACACTTTTCCCAGGGCATATTTTCTGGTTTGTCATTTAAAATGATTATGATCCATGTCCAAATGTTTTAATTTGCCGCCTTTCATAGTTCTGGTTTTGAGGCACCCATTTTCGTAGCTCAATTTCTAAGAGTTCCTTATATCAGAGCAAAAAACACAAAGTTTTAACTGCAGATACTAGATCTTACTAGATCATAATATATTGCATTGCTGCATACCTTGTGTGGTTTAGTGCAGCTTCTACGCCTACGGCCGATAGTAACATTTGTGTATACAGTAGTATATTTGTTTGCTCCGCCGGGACTTTTAATGAAGGCTATAAAGGTGATACATTTTTGGATTGGTCAGAGTGCGATGGCTCGCCGTTAGTCCCGTATCTACAGGAGAACAAGAGGCTTTGCCTATTCCTGCAAATTTGGTTTGATCGGCATTGCAATATAGACCATGAGAGGTCATTTGCAGTGTATCTTAGTCACGGAACTGCTGCTCAGTTGCTTAACTTAGTTATTTGTTATTATTTGTTGTTAACTTTTTGTGTGTTTTTGTTTGTTTTTGTTTTTCTTACCATCAACAGTGCCTTAAGTATTGAAGTCGTTGACTAAATTCGTAGAAGTAGAAGTAGAAGAAGTAGAAGTGTAGCGCATGTGGAGCCTCAACATGAGGCGAGCTGCCCCTTGGTGGGATTTGCAGTGTGGAGTGCGGGAGGCCTCAGATCGAGGTATGCTGCCTCGCGGTGGCCATAGCAGTGTAGTGTATCAAGGCCGCCGGACGCAGGTTTGAGCAGGTAGGGGGGCCAAAGGGGATAAACAGGGCACAAACATCTATTTTTCGTAACATTGGTTATTGCCAAAATTCAGAAAGTTAAAAACCCGCCCTCGGACATACTTAATTGTATAATTCCTCATGGGCGTTGAAGTCTTTTGTTTGTGTAAATCTTTCGTCAATGTTTGATTCACTATTATTTTTATATGGCATAAATGATCATGTCCACAATAGGTGTAGCTCTTCAGAGCTAAACCTTAAATCTATTTTACAATTTAAAGCAATTACATGAAACAAGAAGAATATTATAAAGTCAAATTCATTAAGTTAAAAAGATCTTAGTTCTGTGACTCCTTTGTTTTCTTCATCAAGGATGTGTGAATATCAGCGCAAAACTTGCTGAATTTAGTCTATTGTTTGATATAACTAGGTAGAGGGTTGCAGCTACTTGCAACGGCATCTTGAAAAGTATTTTGGATCATTGAAGGTCTAATACGGGTCTCACTACTGCTACGCAATGCTCTACCATAAGTTTGGATCTCAAAAGTCTATTGATTTCGGGCCAGTTTCTATTATTGATGGCTTTTAAGGCGAATTTCAGGATGTTAAATTTGTGTCTCGCAGCAATTGGTAACCATCCAATTTTCAGTATGTCTTCTGTATATGCATAGCGTTTTTTGACAAAGCTTGCAGTTGCTGTTCGTAGTCGCTGAAGTTTCTTCAGTTGACACTGCCTTGGCAGGATCAAGGATTCCACAAGCATTTTTCTCGCTGAAAAAAAAATTAAAATTTTTCATTTTGCGGAGTGCAGACAGTTTTCCGCAGCAAGTGGATAAGATGTGTTTGATATGCTTTCCCCAGTCCAAATGTTGGGCAAAGGTTATTTCCAGATAACGCGGCCGTTTGTCCAGTTGTTTGTCCAGTTGCAGCTTCGTAAAACCTAATGCAAGGTTGATTTCCTTTTCTTTTGAGTTGTGGTAGTCGTACAAGCGTTTATATGCACATAATAGATATTTGGTTTTAACTGCATTTGCTGCCAATGAGTTTTGATCAGACCATTCATTTACTTTCCTTAAGAAACTGTTCCGCAGATGTTGGGCATTTTAGTCCTTTGGATTACACGTTCCATACATTGTCGTATCGTCAGCATATTGTACCGAACTTGATAAGAAAATGATTTTCTAGATCATTTACATAAAGATTGCATATTATTGATCCCAGGATGGATCCCTGTGGTACACCAAATGCTGTAGACACAGTGTCCGATGATTTCGCATCAACTTGAACGTCTTGTCTACGGGGTGTTAAATAGCTTGTTGTTTACAAAAGGAATTCTTTGTTAGTCATCTGCGGATAATCGCATGTACACATCGACCCTCAAGTTTGCTTGCCAAATTCTGAACAGCTTTCTCTCCATCGTATCCCTTCAGTGACGAATGCAACGAAACTTTCTCCAGAAAAACATTTACATCGCCAGTTCCGTGGAAACATTTTACTTTCACATCCATATTGGAAAAAATCGGTTACAATAATGTTAGTTACTATATTCGAAAGAACTTTAGCTTACTGCGAAAGACTGTAACCGAATGGGGACGATAGGCCTAAACAAAACATAAATACACAACTGAGTCACGTGACTACTGAAGGACAGGAATACAGCAGGGAGTTCCCTACATCTTTAGCAAAGTCTTGTTGGTACATTTTCATTAGAAGTGTGTCACGAGCGAATGTATTAGAAATTTTTAAGATATCCACAAAAATAGGAGTGATAACTCACCATATTTCATAGCTCTTCTTACATCGTCTTTTATTTTTAGAAGTGAATGACCTGTACAAAAGCCTTTACGAAAACCGGCTACTGTGTTTTTATAAATATTCATAGACTCAATGAAATCGACTAATTGATTGCAACGAGTCTTTCAAATACCTTAGACAGCACGGGTGGGATCGAGATAGGATGAAATTCACTCTTTTCCGAAGGATTTGTGATTTTACCAATGGGTACAATGCGTGCTTTCTTCCATGATGTTGGGCAGTGGCGGCCTGGCCCTTTTCGCCTAGGGGGGCCAGAATCAAAATGGCGCCCTCCATAACTAAAACTATTGTCTTTTTCCTGACAATATTGGCAGTCCAGGGGCGTTGCCAAGAACTTCAAAGTGGGGGAGGGGGCTCAAGTTAATAGCTCTATTTGACTAAAAAACCAACAATGGGAAGGGTCGGCGAGAGGTTGTCGGAGGCCCTTGGTATAACTCTGAATAAAGCTTTCTTGCGAGCGTAGCGAGCTGACAATTTTTGCGACTACGCCCTTTAGATAAGCTTAAAATACATTTCAATATATTTCTTGCAGTCATTTTCTTGAAATTGTTCAAAAATTCTGCTATTTTTAAGGCATGCTTTTAGTACGCTTAATTAATTCCAGTCTTAAAATGGATTTCATTACTTTGTAATAGGGAAAAGAATCCACCCTATCGTTGTATCGTCGAGACAAATTGGTCCTTCCATGAGAAATGAAGCAATGAGACAAAATCTACTGACCCCCACATGAGCACAGGGACGCAAATAAAATAATTTTTCATGAGGGTGTCAGGACAAGTTGGATCGACTCACATACAAAATTGACTGTCTTTTAGAAGCCAATCCAAGCAGATAAACTAAATAAAAATGCGTCAAGAACATGTTTGGGGAACTTTCAAGAGACCCTACGATGTGGTAGAATGAGGGTTTTGTTTTCTTTGTAACTGTTGTGTTCATTTGGCACCTTGGAGGGGAATCCAAAGCGCCAGATAAAATATTTACCTTTATTTTGCTAAACTTGTACTTTGGGGCATCTAAACAAGCTCAAAACAAGCATACAACTCAACTAACAGTCAAGGGGCAAATTAAGGGAGTGTAGGGGTAACAAATAATGGAAAGAGTCGTTCCTAGCCAATAAGTGGAGGTTTCCAGTTACTCATAAGGCTAGAAAATGCGTTTCTAACATATCTTTGAATGCATCATGTCATTTGATACAAAATGAAGTAAATATTCCATCGAACTTTAAAGAAATATTATTAAAGGCCAAACAAAATGCAACCGTTAAGAAAATTAGGCCCGACCCAACTTTCTTGTCAAAATCAATGTATGCCTCTTGAAAAAGAAGCCTAAAGTATCTATGCTTTAGAAACATGAAGTCAATGTTTTGAGTTAAAAGTCATCTGTTTGATTTATCCTTTATGAAAAAACCTAATAAGGGCTGGTTTCATTATGTTTAAGCTTTGAATGCACTTTTTAGTGTTATTTCTTGTTATCTTGTGCACTTAAACTGTACGTTCGTGGAAGTGACTTGAGATATAACATATGGACTAATCTAGGATGAAGCAATTAAACAATCAAATTGTCTGTTAATTAGGTGTCTGAAGGCCAGCAGAGCTAAAGAGACTCTTCGAAAATCAAAATTTTCCCTGGAAGGAGGACATGAGTCCGAACACCCTAAACACAGACTGTCCCCTGACACCCTAAACACTTCCCTGGGTACCAGAGCCGCGAAAATTAAAATATAATTATTTTTTGCTGCCGTTAAGTTTTTGCGGCTCTGGTACCCAGGGTACCTAAACACAGTCTGTGTGCACTTTAGGTGCTGTGTTCTCCACACAAAAGAATTTAACTGTTAGTTTCTTGACAATCCTCTAAAAAATTGATTAATTTTTTCGCCCCTTGGAACAGTATAAATGTTTTGTCTGGATAATACAGTACTGAAGGGGCACAAAGACGTGCCCTCGAAGTAGACTGTTCTACGGGGTATGGCGGCGTGCGCCCCAATAAAGTTTTGAATTTCATGGCATCTTCGTTGTCTCTGCTGACCTCCTAGAGACCTAATAATCAGACAAAAGTTGGTCGTTTTCGGGTTTTTGGCGCCCTATACAAGCTTTGGCACCCCTGGTCCCCCGCTCCCCCCCCCCCCTTGCCAGGCCGCCACTGATGTTGGGAATGTGCTGTGATTGATAAACGAATTAATTATGTGAGTCAACGGAGAGCATAAAATAACAGTTTTCAAAGTAAGAAAAATTGATTAATGTTTTGAAATCATTTTATGTCTGATACGAAGGCATCTCTTGTCTTATTCTACATTTATACTTCGTGACCGTGCCCTTTTCCAATTTGGAGACACAGGGTGTTATATTGTGACCGGAATCGAATTTCGAGTATCCTGTACGTAAGTTGATATTGTCGAAAATTTAGTCAGGAACCACTGTACAATTCAGAGGTTCCGATGAAAAGGACGCCTTCTTAAACAATTATAATTACTAGGATCTTTGGTACTCTATGGCTCAGAATGCATTTTACTGGCAAAATGTCAGGGATCTCCTCTGATATTCAAAACAAAATTAATTCAAGACAGTATCTACCATGTATCAGACCTAATCATGTTGTGTATTGTGACAAAAAAACTTGTGCCTTTTTAAATAATTTGCATCAATTTTGTTTCCAGTATGTATTACAACTGTATATGCCTATTTGTACAAGCAATTTCTTTTTAATTAATGAATCCGGCATTTTCACTCAATGAAAATATGTTTAAACATTACTTAATTTAGAAAGAATTTGTGTGATGCTGTTTTGATTTCTTCAATGTAAGGCAGGAGGGAATTGAAAGGACCCGAACCCCGATCCCCCTTTTTCCAAAATGTGGCAGAGAAATGTGTTTCACTGCAAGCTTGATTTCAACATATCCTGAAGGGCATTTCCCCCTTTTCTGGAGGTCTTTAGGGCGTGGCTTCACGCAATTTTTGTTCAGGGTTCCAGGGAATGATTGCGGGTGCCAGGGTGTCCCTTGAAAGTGGTAGCAGAAATGCCATGAATAGGAAAGAAAACCATACGACGTCATAGCATTGAGACACTGCTGTGTTGGATGTTTCAAATTCTCCAAACTACTTGCAATCCAGTCTTGTTTCTTTTCTTTTTTAACATGATCTTCAAAAAATCTTGACATTCTCTCCTCCCCCCCTTCCCCCCCCAAAAGGTCAAAGAAATTAACCTCGTTTACCCAAGAAATTCGAATTCCTGATACAAAATTGGTTTGAATAAACTACCTAACTGCGAATTTCTACCTCCCTCCGGGTGGTAACTTGCTCAGTTAGAGCCAGGTCTATAAAAGCAATTTTTGCTCAACTCTTTGCGAAATTATTCATTTGCTCCCTGGAGCAACCATACAGGATTTGCTGGCAAGTTCAACTCGAAGTTAGAACGTGAGTAGTTGGGGACATCAGCAACAACAGAGAATTGACCAAAAAGTTTTAACCAAAAATCATGAAAAAATTACTTGGTAAGATGTTTCTCCTGTAATAAAATAAAGACATTTTAAACGTAACTGAAAGTTGCATACACTTTGAGATATTTTTTGTTAATGCCCATCCATCCATTTATTCGAAACGTTTTGCAGGCTCTAGCAAAGATATCTTCCTAAAGAAATGCATTTCACAACTTTTTCACGACCATTGATTAAAGATTTTTGGTAATTTTGTGAAATTAGCTCGAATTCATGTTTAAACTTCCCCTGTCTTATCTTTCTCGAAGGCCTTGCATTGCTTCTGATAACCTGGCTCCTTGACGCTTCATGCAGCCCCATATCTACAAATGACCAGGTATGTAAAAACTAAGCCACACGCATTATAATAATAAATTTCATTTCATTACTGAAAATTCCATTGCTGAAAAATTCTTTACCAATGTACTGAATTGTCACCCGCGGCCTCTTTCTCGCTTTATTTAAGTAATTCTAGTTGCTACTGACGGCTTCTCCTTTTAGACCTGCTAGCTTCTTCTCCTGTTAACACCAGGGTATTTTTATCCGGATGAATCCTTATACAGAAATAAAATTATGCGGATAGGCGTTTCGTCTAGTTGAGCGAAATTTGCCCGTGTAGATATTTATCTGTTTTGCCCTACAAACATTTATCTTGCTATGAAAGCCTGAAAAAAATTTATCTTGATATAATTCTGTCCGGCAAACTGTAATGTAAACGGTTTTATCAGGATAAATTCATCAGGATTTTACCAACACAGCGATGCTATTCTGTTTAATTTTGAGGCCATTTAAAATGATAACGAAACGTTGCAAGAGGGAAAAATAGATTTCACACTTTCTCAGTCTAGGCCGAACGCTGCTTTGCTGCTCTTGTAGTCAACAAAAACGGAATAATTTGCAGCAGCAACGCAGTTTCAACATTTGTCCATGTGAAGTTCTTATAAACCTTCTTGCTACTTCCCGTCGGTCGTTGTGTTTTCTAATTTTCTTGATATTGTCTTCGCTCAACTTTACGATTAGGAGGGAGTCTTTGGGGTTGACAGTATTACGGTATTTGCCTTTTCTCTGTCGGTAATTCGGTAATCTCAACAAATTTTAGTAATTGACATTTTAGTAATGAAAAAATTGGCGGTGAACGGGTTTCCGTAAATTCTGAATTGAATAATATAGCAGTTTAATTAGAAATAGGGGCAAAATGATACTCGTGGTATTCTGTTGTATCCATGTTACCTCTGGTTGAATAGTCCTGAAGTTGCAACTGCAAATGGGCCTGATTTGCTTCCGGACTATTTATCATTAATTTTGTCCTCTTCCTTTTTTCACAATGTGAAATGACTAATATATAAGCAGGGTTACCGAAGTCAGCCAAAGTGACCTTCTGATCTTTTTATCCATGCGTCATATACAACGTGTCATACATAAAAAGTAAACACGATTTCAGATGGGAACACTTAGAAGGGGTCCCCCAATTTTTTGTCAATCACTACTTAATTTCAATTATCTGCTGTGTATAATATTTGCATTATCGGATAACGATAGTAAATATAAGCCAATGCTTGTTTTTACTATGATGTTGTTTTAGGCTGCAGTTGTTAAAGGTATTATTCACATATGGTACTTTAAGGTTAGGGATAAACGGGCGGTTTGAAGAACAAGCTGATCTTCAAAATAAATGAAAAATTTTAAATTTATATTTACAGTAAAAGTAGTAAAGAATCACAATGCAATATTTAGTAAACGGGAGAGAAGGTCCCTTCTATTTTTGACAACAGATTTGTCTTAATTTTTTCAATTGAAATACCTTCTACTCGGCAACCTGATGCTTGACACACCCTGAGAAATTTTTCTAGCACCGCCCTAGGCTGCGTACAAACTATACTTTCCATCGCGAAGGAGTGCCAGGGCGGAGCTAGCACCGCCCCTGAAAAACGCTCTACTGTAAACGGAGTCTTATATTAATGGTGTGGATTTTTCACTATTGTTTTTTGTTTGCTTTGCGTTTTATTTGTTGCTGGCTGGTAAGTTAGTGTGAAATCGCTTAGAGAGAGAAAAGTACAGCGAAGGCTTGAGCTCCGAAATTTTTCAGTTGACTAACTCGTTTTTAATACCGAAGAACAAAGCATTCATGACGGAGCAATTCAAATTGCTGTATGACTTCGAAGAACAATCTGGAGTCTTATTTACAAGACTCCGGATAAAGAACTTCCATAAATATAGTATATTATTTACTTGATCCAATTGATAAACGTACTTCGATTCCTACGGGTGCAATAAATCCAGATAAAAGCCACACCCATGTCAATGATATTGAAAGTTACCCTCTTTTCTCTTACATGCCTTTAACGATAGACTCCCTAATCTCTGACAACTGAGGTGGACTGGGGTCAACTGGGGTGGACTGGGGTGGACTGAGGTCAACTGGGGTGGACTGGGGTCAACTGGGGTGGACTGGGGTCAACTGGGGTGGACTGAGGTCAACTTGGGGGACTGGGGTCAACTGGGGTCAACTGGGGTCAACTGGGGTCAACTGGGGTGGACTGAGGTCAACTTGGGGGACTGGGGTCAACTGGGGTCAACTGGGGTCAACTGGGGTCAACTGAGGTGGACCTGTCCACCACACATTTTAAAATCAATTTTCCAAACTTTTCCAAAACTGGATTGAAGACATAAGGCTAGACTTCTTATTTCAGATCGGAACTTTTTTCTTTTGATGGGCAGTTACGCTTCTTTTCGGATCCTAACTGACATAGAGTATGGAGCATCAGTTTCATAGCAACTGGGTCATCAGTTTCATAAATAGTGAGAAGCTAAAATGAAAATGATCTATAAAACACTGCTTTATCGTGGTAAACAGTTGGTTCTTAGAGTGTGATCTTTGCCTTCCTTCCTTGTTAAAGGTTTTTTGGCAATAATTAACTTTAAGACTTGTACCCAAACTTTTTTAAGCTGCAAGGATAGTGAAGTTGCAGGCCCACCTGTTACAGCTGCATCATTTTTTTAGTCTCAATGTCAGACGAAAGGTCGGAAAACCTTGTTCAAATTAGTGTCGATCGAGATATGGAAGATAAAATAGACAAAGGAAGCCTCGTTAATAAATTTAAAACCATTGCTAGCTAAAAAATACCACTCTGAAATTAGCTTTTGTTATTAGCTTTAATATTCTAACTCGTGAAAAAAATACAAAGCAAAATGAAGGGCAAATATCTCCCTCAGAAATCATGCCCTAGACATCAGGAAATCAGTCATGAGGCTATGTTGCCACATCATCGAAGGCGATTTGGGTCGTTGCAATAACGGGCCCGATTTCTCGCATGTTGTTGCACAGGTTTCTCACCCAGACCCCTTTATCAGCTCCACCCCTTCATTGTCCACCCCAGTATTTTTGGGGCTGGCACCGCCCCGATGGACAAGGGTTGAGTTTGAGAAATAGGCCAATAACTGTGCCTTGTTTTGGATAGCAATTCTACCTTGTTTGTGTTTGTGTTTGTGCACCAATGTTGTGACCAAATAATCTGATGCACAGCAAATCTTGTTGGCGCACAATAAACAAATACTCTGTGTCTTTGGTGCACAAATCTCTCAGATCTTGAGTTGTGCACAGAAATAGTTGAATATTTCTATTTCATTTAAACTAATAAGTGGTCACCATCCGGGCCCCTCAGAATTCTAAAAGGCGGGCCCTTCATAAGGGGACATTTTTGAATTTATGCATAAATCCATAACCGTACACGTTATCTTTGTTGATTGGAAACAATGGCTATTCCACCTAAATAACTTTTGAAGTTATGCAAATATATTATATATATATTGAAACTGGGATCATTCATCAAATCAATGAGGGTCTCCCAAGGGTTGTCGAGAACAAGGGAACATCGCAACAAATGGTACAAAGACACGGGAACAACTTGAATTTTCCGCCGGGAACATAGGGACATTATTACTAGTTTAAGGGGCAAAGGGAACTTTTTTTATTGTTCAACGGGAACACGGGAAAATTAGTTGTTTCATTCAAAGGGAACAGAGGAACAAGTACCCCCTCCCCCCTGGGAGACCCTCATCAATGCGGCTTTTTGCTTGTCTCTTAAGTTTGGAGCACAAAATCCTTCGTTTGACGCAATATCTTGTTTGCAATAAAATTGCAACGCATTTGGTGCACTTCGCACCTACCTGTTTTTATTCCCTGACCATATGTGCATATGGTAACATTGCACAACCACAGCAACACGCGCGCATTTGGAGCCTCGATTCAAAAATCAAGACGAAGAGGCATGCAACAGGGCAGGAAGAGTTCAGTGGGGACCACAATTTACTGTTTTCAAGAAACAGTTACTTGATACATAATACATGATAAAGAATTCAACGTCATATGCATTTGTTTTGAGTATGTATGTTCTATGCCAGAACTGTGAGGCACCTTGTTGCTGGCCCTTCTTGCACTGCACAAAACTCAATGCTATGTAGCTTTAAATAATTTTAAGTTATTGTAAGTTGTTTACAATTAATATGTTTGTTGTAGTGGGAAACGGTCTGATTTAGACCAGTTTATGATTATCCCTACGTGTTTATTCTACAGTAACCATATTAGTGCAGAAACATGATTAAAAAATATTTGTTTAAATTAGATTAAAACACAGTAGATTCAAATTACAAATACTTTTCTTTAAATCAAACAAAATAGACCTTCTAAATGAAAGTATTACAGTAGATACTTTGCTAAAAACTTTTCCTGTGCTTTGGATTTTTTTTACTTAGGTTGAAACTTAATCTAGCTAGTGGTAGGCACCTTTTTTGTTTCCTCTGATAAAACTTTTCTCAAAGCACCCCTTTCTAAAGAAACTATGACCCAGATTTTGCAAACTATAGACCCTTTGTCAGAGAAGTCATGCATGCATGCGAGGGTAGTAATTTCTATTTCAAATACTTGTACAGTCCTGTAATGGTTATATTAACTGAGTTGAATATTGAACCTTTTTACAAGTCCCTTCAGGTTATTCAAACCTGCCAGCCTTTGGCTTGATTGTGTTGCAGGCAAATGGACAGAAAATTGAAAGACCCATCCAAAAACTGTATCCGTTGGAGGGTCAGTCAAATCAGCCCACAATTAACCCAGGAAGAAGATTGCCACAGCCTGCTGAAGAGAGAAGGCCAAAACAAAAGAAAAGAGAGAAGACAGCTTTTGTTGCTGAAGATTCATTCAGGGTAATTGACAAATTTGAAAACAATGATACAGGACTAAAGGGCTCTTATTGGCCAAGGGGGAATGTACTGAATTGTCACCCAAGCCTCATTCTCATTTTATTTATGTTATTTAAGTTGTTGCTGACAGCTTCACCTTTTAAATGATTGGTATGGAATTTTACCGCTGTTTTTGTTTGCTTTGTGTTTTTTTGCTGCTAACTGGTTAGTCATTGTGAAATCACTTAGAGTACAGCATAGAACAGAAGCTTGAGCTTCAAAATAGCAATCAGAACAGAGCAATTCAAATTGTACCTGACTTCAAGGAACAATCTGAACTCTGATGTACAAGACCCCAGTTGACGAACTTCCATAGTATATTATTTACTTGAACCAATTGACAAAACACTTTGATATGATATCCAAGGCTGTGTCTACTTGATGCCACATAACTTTTGATCGAGATAAAAGTTATAAATAGGCCTTCCATTTACACGAGTACTGGGCTATCTGTACCAAAATGGATTCAGTTAGACATAGAACTTTTGATCATTGTAGATAGATGATCTCAAAGTTATTAGGCATTATGTAAACAGGCTATCTGGATAAGTTCTGCGACTGATTCAAAATGAGGCAGTGATTTTGACTTAATGAGGCTGAAATTTTAGTGCCAAACTTCCATCCTCGAAACAGTGGTTGCTTCGCTCAAAAGTATTGAAATGAAAAAAATTAATTCAAAAGACTAACAGCTTGGCTTATCTCTACAATCAATGCATTAGCTGCAATCGCATAGCTCAAGGTGAAAATGGCAGTACTATTAGACCACATGTTTCAAATCAACCAACAGCAATAAGAGCTCTTCAAGGACGATATGGTACTGTCTAAGAATGGATTGAACAATTTTGAATGAAGCCATACCCTGAGAAAAATGCAACAACAAGGCAATTACCTATGTCATTGGAAAAACATGTTGCCATAAGTCTTCATTATCTGGTGGATATCTGTTGCAGTTTCAAAGTTAGCTGTTCCAATTATTTTTCAAGATGTTTGCCAGGCTATATCCTTGCATCTAGAGCCAAAATATATCAAAATGCCTATAACAGAGGATGAATAAATGCTGTGGAAAACTGTGACCCAAAGTACCCTCAGTGTCTTGGAGCTGTAGATGGCACATTTTCATCAAGAGACCAAGTGAAAATCCTAGAGATTTTCTGAATCAAAAGAAACGGTATTCCCTTAATGTCCAAGCAACATGTGACAACAGCATCTGAAAACTGGATTAATTCCCTTGTACCCAAGAAAGATTATTGGTGATGATGAGGAGGTACCAGTTTTTGTTTTTGGAGACACAACATACCCACTTTATCCTTATCTAATGAAATATTTTTCTGGTGGGGGAAACCATACAAGAGCAACATTTTGGCAACAGGCTTTGATCAGCTTGTGTTGTCATAGAAAGTGCCTTTGGCCGACTTAAGGCTTGCTTTGCTTTTGCTATATTGAAAAGTGAAATGGGTGTTGTTTTCCCATATCTACAGCATGTTATATTTATAGTTTCTTTGTCTTACATAACTGCTGTGAAACAAGAAAAGAAACCATTGGAGAGAAAATCACCCAGATTATAAGAAACCAAAGTAATGCAAATAAGCCAACAATTGAAAGACACAGAGGGAACAATTCATCAGAAATTTTTTTGCAAACTACTTTGATTGAGAAAGATATTTCCATCTTCACATGATCTTATAATTTGTTGGACTTTAATACATGATTTTAGTGTTTTACATGGAGGCCAAAATAAAAAATGGATTTGCTTTGAGTAACAAATGTTGCACTAGGTCAAATGTCTCTGTTGTGTTTGAAGCTTCTAGGGGAAAGTGTCATTGCCAATTGTTCTGTAATTCCCATATGGTTTGGATGTTTGTGGGGGCAAAAACATTACAGGCAATGTCCAGATGGTGCTCATAGTTCTTTTATTTTCTTTTGAATATGCTATCTATCATATGGACTAAAATCATGTATTATAAAAATTGGCATGTCAGGGTGGGAGCTTTTTGGAAGGTGGGAGCTTTTTGGAAGGTGGGAGCTTGTTTTAAACTTTGACTTCCATGGTGTGGGCTAATTTGAGAATAGCTTACAAATGGATTTATGGTAACTTAGTTCAACTTTTCCTGTTAACGCAAAGTTTGTTCTGTTTTATTTTAATATTGTTTTGCACTCGTAAACTTGTTAAAGCATTGAATTTGGCTGCTGATCATGTTCTCTTCTTGTCTCAGAAGAGGGCTGTGTGATTGAAAAATTGTATTCCCCAGTTAATTTGTGGTGGCATAGCATAGCACATTGGCTGTTGTTGTTGTATAAATGTCTGGGAACCAGGGTTACTGTCATGCCCTCAAGGGTAGTCGTTACTCTTTTGGCGAGCAGATAACCACAGTGAGCACTATAGACCGAGTGTCGCGACTTGACTCATATGCCTTACTGAATAAATGCGGTAACTAAAACGAGAATACTTCTTAGGATATAAGTTTCGTAAACAAAACGATACAGCAACAAAGGATAATGCTAACATACGGTATGAATAACAAAATGGTGTTTGAAAACGAGTAAAGCTATAGTAAAGTAGTATATTTCGATATATGTCCGATAGGTTAATATAATTCATTAATAACTTACAAAATCCGTGCATCCAATAGCTGCAATCGTCCGAAAACACAACGAAGTAAATAGTTACGAAGATCTAGGCTAATGTATTTCAATGCGTGTGTTCTTGCAACAGGGTTTCGTATTTCCATAACCGCAGTTGTCTTTTCTGGTGTCTCGAATTTAAACAACACGAAAGTGGATTCATCAAAGTTACTGTCTGGATAACCAAAAAGCCTAGAGATGCAATATACCTGATCCATTTGAAATGACATTAGCTAAGTTATTTAAGTTGTCAGCAAACATTTTCATTGCATCTGTATGTTGCTCTTTGCTTCCTTTGATGCTTTCAAAAGCTGCTTCTGCAGTTTTATCTCTTCTCTTCAACTGAAGTCCACTTTGAAACCTTTCATTCTTTCTTAATTCTATTAAAGGTAAGCAATAAAGTGGTGTCTTGCAAAAGGTAAGCAATAAAGTGGTGTCTTGCAAAAGGTAAGCTATCAAGTGGTGTCATGTCTTTTTTTGCTGGTTGGGTCACTTTGCACGGGTCTTCTTCTACAGGCCCCAAATCAGACTCTGTAGCAAGTAACAACAAAATAATTGCTCAACTCAAATTCATTGCTTTCAGAAAAGGGGTTCGAAGAAGAAAAGCTGTTGCTTTCAATCCCATATTCCATGCAGTTTACTGCTTGGGACCCTGCCCAAATTTCTTTGCAATGATTGTAAAGAGCAAATATCACTCTCCTATCACAAATTTTTAGGCCAGAATCGATAGCTAATCCTAAATACTGCCTTAATCCTTTTTAATTTTGGAATTATTTTCATTTTGGTGATAAAGGTTGGATCCGAGCAATGTGGATACTCTTCTTTGTTTGCCCCAACAATATCCTTCGGATAACTAAACAGACCTTCGGCAGTGGCGGATCCAGCCAAAAATCTGACTACCGCCGAAATGAGATAGAGGGTTGACCACACCCTTTAGACCACACCCATTTCTTGGTCACACCCGGTTTTCTAAAATGATTATTGCTTTCTTTAATTTCTATTGTAGACCATTTTCAAGAGACAAGCGGTGCTTTACTGATATTTCATATATCCTTACAACAAGCTTGAGAAGAAATAAATAATCTTATTCAATATTCTGAGGATGGATATTCTAAAAAAAATTTACGGCATTTAGACGAGGAACACCATAGAATTAAAAAAAGATACATTTGGCAGAATTTTGAAGTGTCGCCTAAAACTCGCATTTAGTCGGACAATTACTTATGAAAATCAGACCTGTTGGAAATTACAAGTTTAAAAAGCTAGATAAAATTTGCAATTATTGAGAGCAATTTTTGTTAAACAAAGAATCATACTTTTGGCGAATATTGTGGGCCTGACTTTTAATTTAATATTCTTTTAAAATATATTCCTACGAATAGTTGTGTATTGTACAGATTAATGAGTCACATCGGCTTTGAAGTTACAGTTTGCCCACTTGCAGAATATGTAGGCATCCCCCCATCTTTCTGTAACGTTTGAGCCGCGTTGAGCGGCAGTACTACTCAACCCCCCATCTGAGCGGTAGTCAACTCGGTTGTTCATTGGTTGTCAACAAAATTTGTATGCATCCCCCCAGGTTGACAGTGATTTCTGACGATTTGATTGGTTTAGGCAGGCTGACTACCGCTCAGTGCAGCTCGAATCCGCTCTACACCGACTCAACCCCCCTAGCTAGCAAGCCATGATTTCATCATCCCCCCATGCTAGCCTTCTATTTACAAACATGTGGCTCGGCAATTGGCACGCAATTTCCATAGCGATAAGGATTAAAAAATATTTCTGTCTCTGTGGAAATTTCAGGCATGTTTCTAGGAAGAAAGGCTTGGTTTGCAGCGCGATCAAATATTTTCAATAATTAAATATGGTTTAATTGAAGTAGTAGGATAAACATGAAAATGATCCTTGTTTCTATAATTTTTTGAATAATCTGACTACCGCTCGAGCGGTAATGGCGGTAGTCTGGATCCGCCACTGTTCGGGTAACAGATTACAGAAATGGAATCGTTCAGCAATTACATCGTATTGTGACCTGGCGCCTGACGGTCTCCCAGTCAAGTGAAGGCCGTGAGCCATCTGTGAATAATTTTGTCATCTGTCTCAACAAACTTTCTCTCTTGGTTGCATTTCTCATTGTCTTCTATTTTGTTTGCTTCCTTTTCCATTGCTTAGTTTTATTTGGTATTCTTGAATGCAAGGTCCGGCCGGAAAGAAAAATAAATTCTTTTGACCCCTTTCTTCTTTCGTTTGTTACATCCAAAAGCGCATTACTGTAGTCTGTCCATGTTTGCTTACGGATCTGTGTTTCCCGCGGTTTTTGGGACCGAGTTAAGATGGCTCCCTATGTTTTGAATGGCATCAATTTTGATGTTATAGAACAATAGGGGAAAGATGCATGACGCTGGTCATGGCGGCACGGAATCGCGGGCGCAAATTCTCCACATGGCTTCAATATATGCAGTAAAAACTTCAAAGTCAAGGTATACAAGTTAATTGTTTTCGAAATCTGGTAGACATACTGCTGGATGAAACCTATAAAACATAAATGCTTAATAAAGGTATATCAAGAAAGAACTTTTTATCATTGTTTCGAAACAACAAACAAAACTGCAGGTAAATATCGAAATATCTACATTTATAAAATATTAGAATATTGAGATAAAACATTGTCGCGAGAAAAATTGCAGCAAGAAATATTTTGAAGTGTATTTTCCAGCTTATCTGAAGAGCGTGGTCGCAAAATTCTGTCTCTATACTGAATCTTTTACAATTTTCCTCGTTTTTACATAATATAAAAAGAATTAAAGGGATTATACAAAAAGGGTCCTTCATGTTCTTAAATAGATATTAAAATGCTTGAATTCTGAAAAAAATCAGACATATATGAAAGGCTTGTCGAGAATCCTACAGATATAGCTTAAAAATTTTGAATACTTTTTATTTTTTTTAGATATTTGCTTCCAACTTAGGAAAATCAGTTTTTACATGTAGAGCTTTTTCGCCTGACACAATTCAAGATATAAACGTAAAAGGAATTGTGAAGGAAATCAACAGTTGTAGAATGGGGTCAGCCACAAAAAGCTATACATGACTGTTGCTGTATGATTAACCAACCATTGCCAGGAAAGAAAAGCCGTGACTTTTTTCAAACACATTTACAAAATGATGGTTAACAAGTATGTGGTTAACAAAATTTCCACTTTTGCACAGTGTTGTTTGCACTTTCTAAAGATGTAAAAGATTGACCAAACACTTGCAAAGTTGCAATTGTTCAAAAAATGCAAAGTTAGTTTTCAAAATTCTTTACCAGTTTCTATCCAGTGCTGCAAATTCCTTATGTTTTGCCAGTCCAAATGCTATTGTAGTGACCATTGTCGAACGTAATCATGTCTTCCATTGTATCAATGTCATTAACACCTTCCATTGTCTCCGTATCCACAGTAACGTAATAAACAACACTTTCGTAGGGTCCCTTCATTCTATGTATATACGCACTGTATTGTAATTTAGTTCACTTCAGTTAGAACATAGTCAATACGTTTTTGCTATTGACTATGGTTAGAATCAAGACACGCAGTAGACATATCGTCTCTCTCTGGCTCCGTGTTCTCTGCACGTAATATAGGACACAGCACTGGTTGGAAATGACACGTTAATCGATGGATGGATTTACTTAGTGACTACATTGATCGCCGTTCCGATGTACATTAAACTATGAAAGCATTTCCTTAATACAAATGCATGTATTATAAAGTTGTCATATTTTGGACTATAATAACCCTTGGATTCCTGATTTCTCGGGGGGCTATAAGAAGTATATTGATATCTTATTCGGGGGGCTATAAATAGTTATTATAGACAATTTCACATTGTTCAGATAGGTCTATATACAGCAAGACTTTATTTCGAAAGGAGTCTTGTACCCTTTCATTCCTTTGATGAACATTTTTTCTCTTACATAACCTAGAACCCCTCATCATATCTTTTTTAGTTTTATTTAAATGGTTGCCGAAACTCTGCCATCATAAAAGGTTGAATCGAGCTTGTTTTCAGCTTGTATCACAAAAAAAATATTTTTGGGGATAAATACTGCAAAACCAATTTAGGTTCGTGCAACTTCATTGTGAATATACCTCGACCTTTGTTCTCTTTGGCGACCCCTCAACGTTTTATACCTTTTTCGGTCATTGACAATTTATTTCCACGTGGGATATTCTTGATTGCATTGTAAATAGTTGCAATATTTCGATTATCACTTCAGATACAAATGTGAAAGTCAGTGCATTCATTCACTGAGATTCATTCTTGAAAAAATGGGTAGCAAGCTTATCTTTGATATCTTGGCTGGCAGTAATCGTTCTTGTTGTCAAGAACGTCGCTAGCTATTGTGCTCATAAGGGCTGTCCAGTTCCCATTCGCTGATTAAGTAGGTGAGCCATCCTTTATTTGCTGACAATTCTGAAAAATCCCCAACGATGCAATTCTAGACGGCCGATTATTTTCTCGTATTTGTAGAGCAATTCTTTCAAAAGAGTCAGTCACACCACTAGTCCCAACCTCCGGCTATGGCCCTACTTGCAGTCTTCGATGATTGTTTACTATAATTCCAAACTTGAAAATTTTCAAAGGAATTTTCAAACTCTCAAAGGAAATTTTCTTCTCACTTCAGCCCGTGTCAGAATCATCACCGCCATCGTTGGAGACATCAGAAAGTTCCTCTTCATTACGGCCCGCGTCAGCATCATCGTTGGTGACATCAACAGTTTACTCCTCATTAAAGCCCACGTCAGAATCAACCTTGCCATCGTTCGTGATATCAACAGTTTCCTCCCCATCACAGCCCACGTCAGCACCATCCTCGTCATCATTGTTGGCATCAGTAGTTTCCTCCTCATCACAGCCCACGGCAGCACCGTCCTCGTCATCATTGGTGGAATCAGTAGTTTCCTCCTCATCACAGCACACGTCAGCATTATCCTCGTCATCATTGGTTGCACCAACAGTTTCTTTCTCAGCACCACCTACCTTAGCATCGTCAAAGTCATCACAGGTGACATCTGAAGTTCTCTCTTCATTAGAGCTCGTGTCGGAATCATCCTCGCCATCGTTGGAGACATCAGAAACTTCCTCCTCATTACAGCCCACGTCAGCATCATCATTGGTGACATCAGTAGTTTCCTCCTCAACACAGCCCAAGTCAGCATCATCCTCGTCATCATTGCTGGCATCAGTAATTTTCTCCTTATCACAGTCCACGTCAGAATCATCCTCGCCATCGTTGGAGACACCAGAAAGTTCCTCCTCATTACAGCCCATGTCAGCACCATCATTGGTGGCGTCAGTAGTTTTCTCCTCAACACAGTCAACGTCAGCATCATCCTCGTCATCATTGGTGGAATCAGTAGTTTCCTCCTCATCACAGCACACGTCAGCATCATCCTTGTCATCATTGGTT
The DNA here is from genome assembly GCF_013076305.1 of Rhopilema esculentum. The sequence continues at coordinate 9,585,308 of NW_027019698.1, read as the reverse complement.
GCACCAACAGTTTCTTTCTCAGCACAACCTACCTTAGCATCGTCAACGTCATCACAGGTGATATCTGAAGTTCTCTCCTTATTAGAGCCCGTGTTGGAATCATCATCGTCATCATTGGTGGCATCAGTAGTTTCCTCCTCATCACATCCCACGTCAGCATCATCCTCGTCATCGTTGGAGACATCAGAAGTTTCCTCCTTATTAGAGCCCACGTCAGCATCATCCTCGTCATCATTGGTGGCATCAGTGGTTTCCTCCTCATCACAGCACACGTCAGCATTATCCTCGTCATCATTGGTTGCACCAACAGTTTCTTTCTCAGCACCACCTACCTTAGCATCGTCAAAGTCATCACAGATGACTTATGAAGTTCTCTCCTCATTAGAGCTTGTGTCGGAATCATCCTCGCCATCGTTGGAGACATCAGAAACTTCCTCCTCATCACATCCCACGTCAGCATCATCCTCGTCATCGTTGGAGACATCAGAAGTTTCCTCCTTATTAGAGCCCACGTCAGAATCATCCTCGTCATCATTGGTAGCATCAGTAGTTTCCTCCTCATCACAGCCCAAGTCAGCACCATCCTCGTCATCATTGGTGGAATCAGTAGTTTCCTCCTCATCACAGCCCAAGTCAGCTTCATCATTGTTGGCATCAGTAGTTTCCTCCTCATCACAGCCCAAGTCAGCTTCATCCTCGCCATCGCTGGAGACATCAGAAGTTTCCTCCTTATTAGAGCCCACGTCAGCATCATCCTCGTCATCATTGGTTGCACCAACAGTTTCTTTCTCAGCACCACCTACCTTAGCATCGTCAAAGTCATCACAGATGACATATGAAGTTCTCTCCTCATTAGAGCTTGTGTCGGAATCATCCTCGCCATCGTTGGAGACATCAGAAACTTCCTCCTCATTACAGCCCATGTCAGCATCATCATTGATGACATCAGTAGTTCCCTCCTCAACACAGCCCAAGTCAGCATCATCCTCGTCATCATTGGTGGCATCAGTAGTTTTTTCCTTATCACAGTCCACGTCAGAATCACCCTCGTCATCGTTGGAGACACCAGAAAGTTCCTCCTCCTTACAGCCCACGTCAGCATCATCATTGTTGGCATCAGTAGTTTCCTCCTCATCACAGCCCAAGTCAGCTTCATCCTCGCCATCGCTGGAGACATCAGAAGTTTCCTCCTTATTAGAGCCCACGTCAGCATCATCCTCGTCATCATTGGTGGCATCAGTGGTTTCCTCCTCATCACAGCACACGTCAGCATTATCCTCGTCATCATTGGTTGCACCAACAGTTTCTTTCTCAGCACCACCTACCTTAGCATCGTCAAAGTCATCACAGATGACTTATGAAGTTCTCTCCTCATTAGAGCTTGTGTCGGAATCATCCTCGCCATCGTTGGAGACATCAGAAACTTCCTCCTCATCACATCCCACGTCAGCATCAACCTCGTCATCGTTGGATACATCAGAAGTTTCCTCCTTATTAGAGCCCACGTCAGCATCATCCTCGTCATCATTGGTGGCATCAGTAGTTTCCTCCTCATCACAGCACACGTCAGCATTATCCTCGTCATCATTGGTTGCACCAACAGTTTCTTTCTCAGCACCACCTACCTTAGCATCGTCAAAGTCATCACAGATGACATATGAAGTTCTCTCCTCATTAGAGCTTGTGTCGGAATCATCCTCGCCATCGTTGGAGACATCAGAAACTTCCTCCTCATCACATCCCACGTCAGCATCATCCTCGTCATCGTTGGAGACATCAGAAGTTTCCTCCTTATTAGAGCCCACGTCAGAATCATCCTCGTCATCATTGGTGGCATCAGTAGTTTCCTCCTCATCACAGCACACGTCAGCATTATCCTCGTCATCATTGGTTGCACCAACAGTTTCTTTCTCAGCACCACCTACCTTAGCATCGTCAAAGTCATCACAGATGACATATGAAGTTCTCTCCTCATTAGAGCTTGTGTCGGAATCATCCTCGCCATCGTTGGAGACATCAGAAACTTCCTCCTCATCACATCCCACGTCAGCATCATCCTCGTCATCGTTGGAGACATCAGAAGTTTCCTCCTTATTAGAGCCCACGTCAGAATCATCCTCGTCATCATTGGTGGCATCAGTAGTTTCCTCCTCATCACAGCCCAAGTCAGCACCATCCTCGTCATCATTGGTGGAATCAGTAGTTTCCTCCTCATCACAGCACACGTCAGCATTATCCTCGTCATCATTGGTTGCACCAACAGTTTCTTTCTCAGCACCACCTACCTTAGCATCGTCAAAGTCATCACAGATGACATATGAAGTTCTCTCCTCATTAGAGCTTGTGTCGGAATCATCCTCGCCATCGTTGGAGACATCAGAAACTTCCTCCTCATCACATCCCACGTCAGCATCATCCTCATATAACAATGAGCATGGTCAACGAGTGAAGATGAGGATGTCACTTAAACATGTCGAGTTTGGCGAAGATGGACTGCTGATGTCAGCAATGAGACGTTGACGATGCTGATGTGGGCTGTCGCTGAGGAAGAAGAACTACTGATGCCAGTACCAATGATGAACCGAGGCATGAATGCTGGAGTGGCTCTAATAAGGAGGAAACTTATGATGTCTCACAGCGATGGCGAGATGAAGCTGACTTGGGCTTTTGATGAGGAGGAAACTAACTGAATGCCAACATGATGATGCTAGTGGGCTGTAAAGGAGGAGGACTTTCTGGTGTCTCAAACGATGACAAGGGTGATTTCTGACATGGACTGTGATAAGGGAAAACCTGATCACAAATGATGACGAGGATGATGCTGACTTGGGCTGTGTTGAGGAGGAAACTAGCTGATGGTCATCAATGATTGATTGGGCTGACATGGGCTTGTATGAGGAAGAAGGTTTCTGATGTCTCCAACGATGGCGAGGATGATTCCGACACAAGCTCTAATGAGGAGAAAATTCATATGTCATCCTGTGATGACTTTGCACTCGACTGCTAAGGTAGGTTGGTGCAGGAAAGAAACTGTTGGTTGCAAACCAATGATGCGAGGATAATGCTGACGTGTGCCTGTGATGAGGAGGAAAGACTAACTGATTCCACCAATTGAATGACGAGGATGGTGCTACGACGTGGGCTCTAATAAGGAGGAAACTTTGATGTCCTCCAGACGATGACGAGGATGATGCTGACGTTGGGAGTGATGAAGGAAGGAAAAGTTCTGATGTTCCAACGATGGCGAGGAATGATTTCCGACACAAGCTCTAATGAGGGAGAAGAACTTCATAATGTCATACTGTGATGACTTTACGATGCCTAAGGTAGGTGGTACTTGAGAAAGAAACTGTTGGTGCAACCATGATGACGAGGATAAAGCTGACGTGTGCTGTGATGAGGAGGAAACTACTGGATGCCACCCCATGATGACGAGGATTGATTCTGACGTGGGCTCTAATAAGGAGGAAACTTCTGTATGTCTCCAACGATGACGAGGATGATGCTGAACGTGGGATGTGATGAGGAGGAAAGTTTCCTGATGTATCCATACACCTGGCGAGGATTGATTCTCCGAACACAAGCTCTAATGAGGATGAGAACTTCATATGTCATCTGTGCATGACTTTGAAGATGCTAAGGGTAGGTGGTACTAGAAGAAAAGGAACACCTGTTTTTGGGTTTGGGGGGGCACCCAAAAAAAACCAATGATGACGAGGATAATGCTGAGTGGTGCTGTGATGAGGAGAAAACTACTATCGGCCACCTATGATGACAGAGGATGATTCTGACCGTGGGGCTCTAATAAGGAGGAAACTTCTGATGTCTCCAACGAATGACGAGGATGATGCTGACGTGGATGTGAATGAGGCGGAAGTTTCTGATGTTCAACGATGGGCGAGATGATTCCGACACAAGCTCTAATCGAGGAGAGAACTTCATAATGTCATCTGTGATGATTTCGACGATGCTAAGGAAGTAGTGGTGCTGAGAAGATACTGGTTTGGTCAACAATGATGACGAGGATAATGCCTGACGGTTGGGTGTGCTGTGATGAGGAGGAAACTACTGATTCCACCAATGATGACGAAAAAAAAAAAAAAAGGGAAAAAATGGGTGCTGACTTGGCTGTGATGAGGAGGAAAACTAACTGATGCACCAATGAATGACGAGGATGATTGACGTGGGCTTCTAATAAGGAGGAACTTCTGATGTCTTCCAACAGATGACGAGGATGATGCTGAGTGGGATGTGAATGAGGAGGAGTTTCTGCATGTCTCCCAACGATGGCGAGGGATGATTCCGACACAGTCTAATGAGGAAGAGTAACTTCAATCAATGTCATCTGTGATGACTTTGACGATGCCAAGTGTAGGTGGTGGCTAAAAAGAACTGTTGGTGCGCACCAATGATGACGAGGATAATGCCTGACTGTGTGCCTGTCGAATGATGGAGGAAACTACTAGATGCCACCAATAAATGACGAGGATGATTCTGACGTGGGCTCTAATAAGGAGGAAACTTCTGATGTGTCTCCAACTGATGACGAAGGATGCTGCCTCAGACGTGGATGTGATTGAGGAGGAAGTTCTGATGTCTCCAACGATGGCGAGGATGAATTCCGACACAAAGCTCCTTAATGAGACGAGAACTTCATTATGTCATCTGTGATGACTTTGAACGAATGCTAAAAGGTAGGTGGTGCTGAGAAAGAAACTGTTGGTGCAACCAAATGATGAGAGGAAATAATGGCGAAGTGTGCTGTGAATGAGGAAGAAAAACTACTGATGCTCGAAATGATTGACGAGGATGATTCTGACGTGGGCTCTAATAAAGATGGAAACTTCTGATGTCTCCAACGATGACGAGGAATGATGCTGCGTTGGGATGTGAGGAGGAGAAGTTTCTGATGTTCTCCAACGATGGCGAGGACTGATTCCGACACAAAAGCTCTAATGAGAGAGAACTTCATATGTCAATTCTGTGATGCTTTGAACGGATGCTAAGGGTAGTGGTGTGAGAAAGAAACTGTTTGGTGCAACCATGATTGACGAGGAATAATGCTGACAGGGTTGTGCTGTGATGAGGGGAACTACTGATGCCGTACCAATGAAGACGAGGATGATTCTGACGTGGGCTCTAATAAGAGGAAACTTCTGATGTCCTCCAACAGATGACGAGGATGATGGCTGACAGTGGGACTGTGATGAGGAGGAAGTTTCTGAGTCTCCACGAGGCCGAGGATGATGCTCCGACAAAAAATTTATTTTTCTAATAGTGATTGTTTATCACGATATTATTATATAAGTAAACGTGGATTAAGCTTTATAGACTAAAATTGCCTATTGTAAAAATTTCAATTTGGAGATTATCTGTGTAAGTATAGTTACGTTGATTAAGTTCGTAATAGCTCTTAATGAGAAGAGACTTCATATGTCAATCTGTGATGACTTTGCACGATGCTAAGGTAGGTGGTAGCTGGGAGAAAGAACTGTTTGGTGGCATAACCAATGATGACGTAGGGATAATGCTGACGTGTTGCTGTGATGAGGAGAAACTCTGATCCGGACAATGATTGAAGAGGATGAATT